>CAKNXH010060236.1:205648-232846 GCA_932178445.1 Andricus quercusramuli
TTAGGGATTAGGGATTAGGGATTAGGGATTAGGGATTAGGGATTAGGAATTAGGAATTAGGAATTAGGAATTAGGAATTAAGATTTAAGAATTAAGAATTAAGAATTAAGTATTAGGAATTAAGAATTAAGAATAAACAATGAACAATGAACAATGTGAACAATGAAAAATGTGAACAATGAACAATGAACAATCAGCACTGAACAATCAACACTGAACAATCAACACTGAACAATCAACAATGAACAATCAACAATGAACAATCAACAATGAACAATCAACAATGAACAATCAACAATGAACAATCAACAATCAACGATCAACGATCAACGATCAACGATGGACGATGGACAATGGACAATCAATAATCAATAATGAATAGTAAATATTGAATAATAATAAATAATAAATAAATCAAAATTATTTTAAAGAATATAGTGTATTTTAAAAGATTTTGAGGAATTGCATGAGATTTCAAAGAATTTCATAAGATTATAGAGAATTCCAATATATTTTGAAAGATAATTTTCAAAGAAAATTTTAAAAGATTTTATAATATTTCTGCATGTCAATCAAAATTCCAACAAAAATATAAGTTTTAACTAAACAGTTGAATTGTCAAAAAAAAGTAATAAAAATGAATGTCCAACCAAAAAAGCTCAATTTACAAAAAAAAGTGTAATAATGACTATTTCAATGAGAACAAATTCTAATTTTTGATGAAATCAGTTGAGAAGAAAGAATAATTTGAACCAAATTATAATTTAAAGCAAAAAATAATTTTTAATACAAATGCAAAATTTCAAATAAGTATTTATTAAGGAAAAAAAATTTGCTCATTTTAAGGTTAAATATATGAATATAATTATTATACAGGGTGTCCCAGTACTCAAAAAACATATTTGTATTTTTGAATTCTAACAAAAAAATGGCGTCGAAAATAATTATAAAAAAATTGTTCTAAAGTTAATAATTACCGAGTTATTAACAATTAAAGATTAACCAATCAGAAGCACGCATTAGAAGGTCGACAGTCCATGTGCCATCGACAAGAGTGTGTGCATAAGCAAGTTCATTTCGTATAATTTCTCCTCGGATCGCTTTTGCAGTAGGTTGTGACTCTGGTGCAACTTCACACGTCAACGAGATACAAAAATTGAAAAAGATATTTTCCACGATCAACAAAATTCGACAACATTCTCATGAATTCTGTAAATTCCCTTGAAATGTGTAGAATTTTCGAGTACTCAGTGGAATTCCCGTGAATTCTCTTGAGTTTAGCAGAATTGTCTTAGAAACAGCTAAATTCTCTCTAACTTTGTAAAATTCTTTTGATTTTAGCAGAATGATTTTGAATTCAGCAAAATTCTCTTGAATTTCCTTGCATTTATCATAATCCTCTGGAAACCTGTAAAAACATCTCGTTCATTCGGTAGAATTATCTTCAATTATGTTGAATTCTCTTGAATTGTGTATAGGGGAGAGTAGGGTAAAACCGGGTTGCGGGTGAAACCGGGTACCCCCTATGTCTCGTGTATCGTGCTGCCCCCTGGGTCTAGTTTGATATATTTTGTTTATTTAGATTCTCTGACCTTATTTTCATAAAAAGTTGTTAGCCACATGTGTTTTTTGTCTCAGGAGACAATACCAAATTTTTTGTGGTTGAACGTTACAATTCATGGTGACAAGTACGTTACCGTCGTTCTTCCAGTCGTACAGAAACTGTACAGTTAAGTGGAACACTTGATTCCGTACCTATTATAGAGTCTATAGCAATAGTTATCATCATTTGTTTATGCTCAAAGCCACGCGAGCACAACGTTTCGTTACTTATTGCATGTGGGGGCAAAACCGTGTACTGATGGTAGGGGTAAGACCGGGTAGTACTGGGCCTTACCCAACGTGCTATAAAGTGGCAAAAAACTGTCAAAAAACGTAGAAGTAGTTTATAATTTTATATAGCTGTTATCGTAAATTATTATTATATGTGAGTATTATGTCATCAACGGTAATAACCCCCTTTCAAAAAAAAAAAACATTGGTTTTTGTCACACAGGAGAAAATAATCATGAAAAGTGTTACATGATATCTGAATTTCAGAATTTATTCATACGTTTTCTAATAATTTCTAATAATGAACTTTTTTAATTTGACGATGCCACTAATCTACAGAAGTGAGTCTGATAGGCAAAGCTGCCCTCAAGCACCGAAGACATCGAAGACATAAAATTGAAAGAATGATGATTTCTCATCAGAAAAGGAACCGGAAGCAGGCACTAATAAAGCTTGCATTTTTTGGCATGAGCTCTAATCTGTATCGATTAAGGGGTGAATTCAGAATTGCACTGTGTGCCCTAAATAGAATGCAGCAATGTCAAACAGGGCAAATTCGTGTGTGATTACTGCTAAATCCATAGTCAGTACATCTACGATGCTGAATATCATAGTCTTAATCATATTAAAACCTTCGTAAGTGTACCCAAGATACTCAGCATACCAATGTTTATTATATGTATATGTATGTATGTATGTATACCATTAAGCCATTTCTCTTTACTCGGGGTAGGCGTGACACTACCCGATTCGGGTAGTGTTTCTAGGTGGATAGTTTCTTGTAGTAAATATCTACAAGTGTGGGCTCACAACAATAAATGATTACAATAAATTTAATTTTTCTTAATTTTAATAAGTTTTTTAATTATTTTCATTGGTACCCGGTTTTACCCTGCCCACGGGGCAAAACCGGGAATTTCGCGTTTTTTTTAAACATTTTTTTGTAATATGAAGAAAATTTGTCATTGACATCTGAATTCACTTTCTTGTAGCTAAAGAGTCACAGAAAACTTCTCACTTCAAATAAAAGCTTTTTAGCTTTTCGTTTTTTTACAAAATGCCATCAAAGACAAAGTACCCGGTTTACCCTACTCTCCCCTAATTCTTTTAAATTCAGTAGTTTTTTTCTAAAAAAACCAAACTTTTGGTGGAGGTGCTGCCAGACAGTACTTCCACTCAAGCAAATTTCAGAAATTAATCCACCGGCCATACCACGCAGAAAAAACCAGTTCTCGTTAGATCACTGAAGTTAAGCAGTGTTGGGCGCGGTTAGTACTTGGATGGGTGACCGTCCGGGAATAATACTAACTACGTGCTGTTGGCATGTCGTGGGTGTTGTGAGCCCACACTTGTAGTTATTTACTACAAGAAACTCCCCGAAAGGGAAATGGCTTAATGGTATACATACATACATACATACATACATACATACAAACGTATAACCAAACCAGAATTATGGGCTTTTTCGCGCTTTTCACAATTATAAAAATCAATTTTCTTCAAACAACGCATACAATGAATTATGAGCTCAGCATAAATATAATCATATCAGAATTTTGATCTATTCTTGTGTTTTCCAAAAACCTTCACATTTATTTTACGAAATAAAAAAAAAAAAAAAAACCTGAGGGAGTAGGTTGAAAAAAACGTATATCATAGCTCTAAACTACTTTGTAGCTTACTAAAAACTTTTTCGGGACTTACAAACACAACCAAAAAAATCTTAAACTAAAAATAGACACCATATAAACCTACAATAGCATTAGACAGCCCCAACAAACTACAACCAGTACATTCAACGAACCCCATCTCAGCTGCCTTCAAGTTAAACTGTCAAAAAATTCAAAATTTAACCCTTAAATGGTAAAGGTGGGGTCACTTGTGCCTCGCCAGAATATTCTCATTCTGCTGGCTTGGAGAGAAGGGCGGAGGGAATTATATTGTATTGTTTAAACAAATGATCAAATCGGCAGTATAATGATTGATCCTTATACTAGGATAGTTGATGAGATTTCGTGAATTTTGTGCAATTTTTTAGAGCACTTTAGAGCACTTTTTAAAGCACCGAGCACGAGCGACCCACCTTTACCATTGGAAGGTGCCGAAAATGACGTTACCATTTAAGGGTTAAAATAATCGCCCCACACACTTCCCCAACACTCAAGCTGATATCCCCATCCCTACAATATTATTACACAGATTGAAAAAAACTACCCCTACTACATTTAAAGAATCGCGCCTCAGCTGGCTTCAACAGAAGCAGTCAAAAAAATTTCAAATTAAAAATAGTCACCTAAGAGACCTTTAGTACATTTAGCGAACCCAGTCGCAATTGACTTCGGCTAAAGTAGCCACAAAACTGTTTAATTATCAATAATCACCCTACACACTTTTCCAAGACTTTTTTAGGTATATCGATCCCTACTATAATATTTAGCAACTCAAAACAAAACGACTCCTAGTATATTTAACAAACCCCGTCTTAGTTACCTTCGACTTAAGCAGCCAAAAAAATTTCAGATTAAAAATAGTAACCGCATACACTTTCTCAAGACCCTTGTTGATATCTTCTTCCCTCAAATAATATTAGACAGCCCAAAAAACCACCCTAAGTTTATTCAACAAGCGCCGTCTAAGTTGCATCTAACTAAAGCAGCAAACATAATTCCAAACTAAAAATTGTTACTTCAGACACCTTTCCATGGCTCTAGCAGATACCTTAGTTCCTACAATAATATTATACAGCATCAAAAAGCACCCCTAGTACTTTCATCGAACCCCGTCTGAGCTTCCTTCAACTTAAACTGCTAAAAAATGATAAATTTAAACTGTCCACCCTTAAGAGGATTTTTCAGAATTCAAGATAATTCTACAGAATACAAGAGTCTTTCACAGAATTTACGATAATTTTATGGAAATCAAGAGAGTTCTACTCAATTCAAAATAATTCTACAGATTGCACGAGAATTCTGTTGAACTCACGAGAATTCTACTAAATGCAAGAGAATTCTGCCAAATATAAGAGAATTCTACTGAATTGAGGAGAATTCTACGGACTTCAAGAGATATACAGATTTTAAGAGAATTCTACGGTATTCATGAGATATTTATACAGAATTCTGAAGATCTATGATTAATTCAAGGGAATTCTGCCTGACTCTAGAGAATTCTTTTAAATTCGAAAGAATTTTGCTGATTTCCAGAATATTCTGCTGAATTTGAAAGAAAACAGGATAATTTGACGAAACTCAAGAGAATTTCTACCAAACATAGGAGAACGCTACTGAATGTCAAAGAATTATAAACAATTCAAGAGGATTCTACATAATTGAAGAGAATTCTACTGAATTAACGAGATATTTTTACAGGTTTCCAGAGGATTATGATAAATGCAAGGAGATTCAAGAGAATTTTGCTGAATTCAAAATCATTCTGCTAAAATCAAAAGAATTTTACAAAGCTAGAGAGAATTTAGCTGTTTCTGAAACAATTCTGCTAAACTCAAGAGAATTCACGAAAATTCCACTGAGTACTCGAAAATTCTACAAATTTCAAGGGAATTTACAGAATTCATGAGAATGTTGTCGAATTTTGTTGATTGTGGAAAATATCTTTTTCCATTTTTGTATCTCGTTGACGTGTGAAGTTGCACCAGAGTCACAACCTACTGCAAAAGCGATCCGAGGAGAAATTATACGCAATGAACTTGCTTATGCACACACTCTTGTCGATGGCACATGGACTGTCGACCTTCTAACGCGTACTTCTGATTGGTTAATCTTTAATTGTTAATAACTCGGTAATTATTACCTTCAGAACAATTTTTTATAATTATTTTCGACGCCATTTTTTTGTTTGAATTCAAAAATACAAATATGTTTTTTGAGTACTGGGACACCCTGTATAGGATTCTTGACAAAATTCCAAAATATTTTCTAACATTTCAAATATTTCAAATTAAAACTTGAAAAAAAAAAACATTTTCAACCAAATAGTTTTATTTTCAGGCAAAAAAGGGTAATTCTCAACGAAAAATGTGATAATTGCTGTGTCAAAAACAAATTATTTTAAATAATAAACGGTTGAATTTAACTTGAAAAAATTAATTTCAAAGAAAACGAATAAACTTTCAAGTAAAAACGATTTTTAGTCAAGAAAAAAAGAATATTACAATCAAATTATAATTAGACGCAAAAGACAATTTGTAATGCAAAATGATAATTTCGAACAACTATTCATTCTTCAAGTTATTTATATTTAAGGTTATAGGTATAAATATAATTTTCCTGCGAGTCTTAAAGAAATTTTCGAAGGTCTTAGAATATTTCTGAACATAAAGCAATATTCCAACAAAAAATATGAGTTTTAACTAAACAGTTGAATTTTCACCCAAAAAAGCTGAATTTTTAACGAAAAATGTAATAATTGTTATTTCAATGGGAAAATTCGAATTTTTAATTAAAAATAGTTGAAATCAACTTTTAAAGAATGAAATTTCAACCAAATAAATGAATTTTCAAGTCAATACATTTTTTAATGAAGATGAAAGAAAAATGTCATCAAAATTATAATTTAAGGCGAAAAATATTGTTGTACACAAACTAAAAATTTTTGAATAACAATTCATTATTTAACTGTTTTTTTGCTTTTTTTAATTTCTAGACATATAATTTTCATATAGGATTCTTGGCAAAATTTCACAAAATTTTTCAATATTTCGGATATGTAAAATAAAAATTTCAGCAAAAAATATTTTTATCAACCGAACACTCACTGAGATATTTTTATAATTTTATTCCTGAAATCTGTTCCCTTAGGTCAAACATGCTACAAAAATATCATGAAATTAAAAAAATTACCAACTATTTACAAGAATTTTTTCATAAAAATCACTGTGTATCATATTGAAATAAAATTTGGGAATACTTATACAACGTATCAATATTTTTCATGTTGAAAATTAATTTATACAGAGTACAGTTTCTATTTGAAATTTCACGACGGTTTTTTGTACCACGTTTGACTCTATCAGGGCAGCATCAAAGAAAAATATTCACAATTCTCTTGAAATCCCCAAAATTTGTGATTATAGCCTCAAATGACATGAAAAGAAAGGTAAATCAGAGGTGAGTATACATGAAAAAAGTTGATCAATGTAATAAATTGAAAATTTTATAAAATTAAAAATTTTATAATTAATTTAATTCTAATTTAATTGATTAAATTAATTAATTATTTTAATTTTTATTCATTATTTTTAATTAATTTAATTTTATCATTTAAAATTTTATCAATTTTATTTTCATTAATTCGACACATTGAATTAAAAATAATAATAATTTATTACCATAATCTTGAAATCCCTTATACGTTCCTGAAAGACATAATACAAAATATTCCGAGACTTCATTACATGTATTTGAAGTCTTTCCTTCAGGTGTCATTCTGGAAAACAAAAATCAACCCAAACCTCCTAATTGCCCACGAAACTGAATCGCCGCGTCCGACTCGGACCTCGGACGAGCTCGGCTCGGCCCGAGCCACGCTGCCACGGGTTCGTGCTCGTGCGCCTTCGGCTTTACACGAGGATGGCCGACGAACGCTTAACAGAGCCTTCTCACCGACACGCTACGTTTGCATGTGTTTTTCCCAGATGGGAACGTGGTGGGGGCCAAAAAATCCCACGTTCTGGAGCCTCTGCGATGGTCCCGTCGTCGCGGGTCCTCGTATTCCCTCTCTTCAAGGAGGTTGCGCACGCATACGCACCTGTCTCGCAGAGCGGTACATGTGACCTATATAACTCTTTCGCCCAGGAATTCGCAAGTCACTTAGTAGCGTATTTATTCGCTATAGTCGCCAGAAGAACGTTGACTGTTTCTACTTATGTCAGACTTATGCTCGAATTCCAAAGGATTCATTGCGTGATAATATCCATTTGTTAGTATTATTTGAACAAGATAAAATGAATCTTAAACATATATATATATATATATATATTTATATTTATATTTAGTAGTATAGTGGTCAGTATCTTCGGTAGTATAGTGGTAAGTATCCCCGCCTGTCACGCGGGAGACCGGGATTCGATTCCCCGCCGGAGAGCCATTCGGTTTCGGTTTCGATTCCCTTGGAATAGAACCAAAGGGCTTATGACAAAGCCACCGAACGCGTCCTCGGGTCGCGGATAGAGGGTCCCCGTACCAAGGGTTTCTGCTGAATATGGTTATAATAATTAATAAGCAGTCGCGGACAATTATCCAGGGATGGTCCCGAAGGAATAACCCCTAAGCGAAAGTATGAGAACCGTGCCGAAAGCTGCATGGCACCTGGGTGAGGTGTCTTTAACGGTGACTCTGGGATACCGGGCGACGTCTCAGAGTATCAGCCTTATCCTTGCACGCGGGGCTCTACAAGGATTGACAAACCCTTTCCCTAGCTGCTCGTGGGAACAACAATGAAACCAACAAACCACCAAAATGTTGTAGATGCGGTTCAAAACGATCGAACGCGCAGAGCACCCGACAATGGATCGGCAAACAATGCCGATCATCCTAGAGTTCGGGGTGCTGAAAATAATTTAGATGGAAACACGACGACGAACCGGCGAAACGCCCACATTCAGTGGACGGATCAACTTAAGAATGACGTGCTTGACTGCTACGATGCCAGTATTATCCCTGTTCGCGGAGGCTTTGTGGTGCGTATCCATACTCTGTGGTGCCAGAAACACCCAGAGCTTCAATACGTTTCGCATCAGTCTTTGCGAAATCAAGCCGACTACCTCCGGAAAAATGGATATGTACGCGGAGCGCTTCCTCAACCGCTGCTTGAACAAGCTGCAGACGAAGATCAAACGACATTAAGACCAACCGCAGAAAGCAGGCACCTTCTGGAAGATGATCGCAATTTCAGTACAAGGAGGAACATCAACATGCAAGTTCCTCTTAAGCCCCAAGATCTGGCTGAAATGGATGGCTCCCTTCGTGGAGATATCTCACAAGAGTCCGACCTCTGGACCATCAATTGCCCAGTTTATGGTGCTGCGAGAGCTTTGGCTGATTCAAATCGAAGGCTGAAACCGACGATGGATCAGAAGACCAGAAGACGCTTGCATCAACTGAACAAGAAAATTGGATGGGCAAGACAGAATGCGTCCCGTGTTCAATGTGTGATTGACTACATAACATCTGGTAGACCGTTCACGGAAAGGGTTCGAAAGTTCGTACAAGAACTAAGGACCTTGAATCACTTACTTAACAAGTGAAAGCTGCTGACAATCAAGCAGCATATTGTTGACAAAATAAGGCTGTTATCTGACGCAAGGAGGAGGATACAGAAGAGGGAGAGATGCAACAGGGAGAATCAACAGTTTCTTGCTGACCCATCATGCCTCTTCAGTGATCCCCCTGTTTTTGTAAAAAATCCACCCAAGCCCAAGGAGGTAGAGACTTTTTGGAGAGAGGTGTACAAGATCCCGAAAACACTAGAGTTGAAAGAAGATACTGACAATATCATCCGCTTCAAGGAGTTTTGCGACAGCCTCATAAAATCTGAGGAGGAGTGCCCAACAGTCACTGCCGGTAAGTTGAAAAAAGCACTTAGAGGCACGAAGAACTTTTCCGGTGCTGAACCAGATTGTATTAAGAACTTTTGGTGGAAGAAGTTGACTGCTATACACCAACATTTGGCCCGCATATTCACCTCATATTTAAAGTCGGAGACGCCCATTCCGCAGTGGCTGGTGTTAGGACGCACTATACTCCTACCGAAAAAAGGCAACTTGTCCAGACCAGAGAATTACAGGCCAATAACTTGTTCAAACACACTGTATAAGATCTTTACAGCTGTCCTAAACAACAGGATCGTTCGACGAATTGAGCCTGTATGGCGAGAGATGTACGAACAACGAGGCTCGAAAAAAGGTGTAGCAGGCTGTCGAGAGAACCTGCTAATTGACAGGTGTGTCTGTAAAGACACGTTCAGTCTTAAAATTAAATTCTCAATATTGTGCAGATGGCTATTTTGATGATAGCTAGCGAAAAAATGTCCGTGTGATAAATAAGTGGTCTGGCACCGCCAGGCTTCGACTACACTACTGTGGAACAGATACATGTACACAGTTTTTTATACAAAACTATTTCAGAACATTGTTAATTCAGACAATTTTTGTAAAACTTCTCTTCTTGAATATTTCATTTTAAATGTGACAATTTCTAGAAAAAAAGTATGAAAATATCTGCATGAAGTTCTATATCCAGCTTTCTTTTTCAATAATTGATATTTTTTACAATATAACACCCAAATTCTTTTTCAGTATACACAACATTTTTTTCACCCCAAAGTGACTCAGCTATAGTCTTGATTATCATATCTAATAGAGTCACATATGCTTATATTAAAAAATCATTTAAAAATGTGTTATACAATCTTTATGTTCGCAGAGTATCGCAAAAATTGTTTTAAAAAAAAAAAAAATGGGTAATACGAATCACTTGTTCCCGGTTGTTGTAATGAAATCACATTTTCACCGAGATACTGTGCAAAACGTAATTGAAAATTTTCACACTTAATTAAATTACAATTCAGATTACATTCCTCAGCACTGAAAAATAATTGAAAAACTTTAAAGAAACTTTTAAACACTTCCTAGTCTTCTTTACTGAGAACGATGCAACGTCGATGATGAATACTTATCAATTTGATACATTATGATAAATTTTCGTCTTCATCAACATCCAGTCCAATGACAGCTTGCTTCGTGAACGATGGATCCAAATTATATGTGGTTGCCATCACCATTTGACTTTCAGGAATGTATGACATATTGATTATTTAAACATCAAACTCATCTACACCTATAAGTTTTCTTTTTAACATACAACAAAAAACTATTATGTATTTTGCAGCCTTGAGAAAGACATAAAGCCGTGTCGAAACGTCGGCAATATGTATCAACGCTTTCATTTATTTTTTAAATAAAAGTTATTATCAACATATGTACGGATGACCAAAAGAATCCTTTAATTTCTTTCAAAGAAATTACTCATTTATCTATATCACGTTCGAAGAAAGTCGGATCCTGACAACAGCAAAATTTCTTATATCATCTACACCTGTAGAAACGAATTGAATCTGATTGAATTTCCCTCCTGGATATGCAGCAACGTTTCTCATTAAACATAACCAGCGAGGATCAACGCATTAAGTGTCACCCTGAAAGACTCATCTCACACCATACGTTGATGAATTTAGAGAAATCTCTTACACGCTGAAGAAATAATCTTCAAATTCCTTCTAGAAGCTTCCTAGGCCAATCACCTTACGAAATTTTTACATGTAACCTCAAAAATATTCACCCCCACTTATCAATTCTGAGAAATCTCAAATTTAAATGTTCAAACTACATACTTAATGTTAGCATTACACTTTTGATGATCATTGAATCGATAAAAGCGATCGATAATGTATTAACCTCGAGCTACGTGCTCGGTCCTTGTACTTCCCCTACATTTGTGCACCGACCTTATAAAACTAAAGGTCAAAGCATCGACAGCTGTATTTTGGTGATTGTAAATAATATTTGTTCCTTATTTTGCATTACATTTTATTCTCAGCTACCCTAAAAAATGTATATTATTTTAATAAATGTATATTATTGTAATTCATAACATGCATTTGTATTCTAACAGACGTATTTTCATGGTCGTGTGTTTATAATTAAAAAAAGTGCGCATTCTATAAAAAAACACAATTTTGTTATTAAAATTTTTATTGCAACCTTAATTTTATTTTTTACGATTAAAAGAAAATCTACTCGTCCTATCTAAAAATGATTGATAAGAAATTTGTAGATCCATTTTGGGTGAACAAACTTCGTCTATTAATTTTTTTTTCGTACGTTGTGTCGTTTTTCAACATTTTTTATTTCTTATTTTTAATGTTATTAACCAATCTATGTATCTTTTTTGGGTGTAAAAGTTTAGTCTTTCAATTTTTTTTCGTACTTTGCGTGGTTTTTCCAAAAATTTATTAATTTTTTTCTTCGACGTTATTTTTCACGATTAAAATAAAAACTATGCATCCTATCAAAAAATAATACGTGACAAATTTGTAGCTCTTTTTAAGATGAACAATTTTTGTCTAATTTTTTTTCTTAACTTGCGTCGATGTCCAAAAATTTAATTTTTGAATTTTCAATGTTGGTTTTTACGAACAAAAACAACGCGTTCCTTCGAAAATTGATTGATAAACAAATTGCTAGATCTTTCTGAGGTGCACAATTTTCGTTCGTTATCTTTTTCCGTATCCTGCATAGTTTAGCCGCTAAATGGAATTTTTGATTTTTGATTATCTTTTGTGCGATACAAATTTAAATTTTCTATTTTTAAAGAAAATTCAAAAGGTTGTTATGATAATCTAGTAAGGCTTTCAAAAAGCAACGTCTTTTTTCTCTTGACTCAAAAATGTTGAAAATGTTCCAACTTTCTGAATTTTCATCGAAAATAGCTGGTTTAACGAACTCGATTTTTCTCTTTAGTCCGCCAAACTGTGTGCCAAAGCACAATCCGATCCAATTAGTCTTTTAAAATACGCTAATAAGCAGTGTTTCATTCCATGATTTCGTCAATGTGAACGCATCTGTATGTCATGCTGCTCTGAATAGAGATACCATCAAGAGTTCTCCCGACATAACCTGAACTTTTCCAAATTCCTTCCACGTACTATAGGCAAAAATGTTGCGCCTTGAGGACAGCAACACTGTTAGAAGTAAGTTCATGAAATTTCATGAAAATGTTAGTGAAGCTTTCCACACTACGGTTAGTGAAAAACTCATTGAAAATTCATGCAACACTGGAATTTAAATAGCCTTATTGAAATTTCAATGTAAGTTTTGAAACTATTTTTTTTGTAAATGTTCATGAATATCCTATGGATATTCAATGTATATCACATACAAAACTTCTAAATTTAGTTTCATGAATTATTTTTAAATTTTGTTCATATTTTCATTTAGGTTCATTAAATGTAATAAAAAATGTTATACAACGACTAGCGTTATATATAATATAGGCAGAGGTGCAGGGTAACCACGCCTCGATGAGACGCATATAGTTGCCCGCACAGCCCATAAAAAGGAATGAGAGCGTTTCGTCCCGGGTCCGCCACTGGACTCATCAATATGGCAATGTGGACGGACCTTGCCACAAATGCTCTGGGCAGGAAAAAAAAGGGTGGGGATGAGGGGGCCCCAACCTGTGAGATTCAATGCACGATCGAACTGGAAGAAGTTGTTGTGTGTTACCCGTTTGGGCATTGTTACACAACCTGAGAGAAATTTGATACGACTGGAATTTAAAGTGACGTTTGTTATATGTGGGAAAAAGCCCGCAGGCGGGAAAAAACCACAGTCTGGGCAGAAAGGGACCCGACACCGTATTTGAAGGCGCAAGCCCTCGCTTTGATTGCGAGAAGACTTTCGCCAGCAAGCGGTAGCCGCCTAGCGGTGAGAGCCCACACTTACTTCGTTTTCAATGCATGTTTATAAAATTTACGTAAGCCACAGTGAAATTTATTCAGCCACCAATAATATTTTATGTACAAGCAATTGATACAGGTTTCAAATTTAACTTTATGAATTTCAATAACTTTTGCTTCAAAATTAAGTTTTGTGTTACTGAAAATTAATGAACTTGGCCTCAAATTAATTTTCAAAGTTAAATTTATGAAATTTCAGTGACATAAGTCATTGAAAACTAACTGAAATTTCAGGAAATTTCTAACAGTGAAGGATACCTTCATTTAACCACAAATGATATATCTACCATATTCAAAAAAATGTCGAGTACCCTGTGGGCACAACAATCAAAAGACGTCAGTAGAACGTTCTAGGCCTGAAAAATGTAATATTTTTGTAAATACTGAAAAAAATTTTTGAGAATGTCTTAGAACTTTTACAGTGTGTTCTATAAATATAAAATGTCCCAAAAACGTTTTCAGAATATCAGGCCGTTTCTAGAATGTTCGATTGATGTCTTTGGATGTTTCACCCATTGGAATATATACAATAAACAAGAAAAGTTAAAGTAATTTTCAATGATTGCTAAGTCCAATTGCTATTCCAACGACGTATCACGGCTTACGAATGTCTTCAGAACATACGAACGTTCTAGGGTCGTCCAAAAGATGCTTTAATGTCGAGTTATGTTTCGGTGCCCACTGAGCTAGTATCTCTTAGAATGTCCTTGAATGTTATGAAATAGTCTGGAGTTTTCTAGAATGTTTTACAAATTTGTTTATCTTTCTGAGGATTTTTATGAATTTTCTAGAATCTACTGGAAAAATCCATCTTCATATATTTTTATAATACATGTATTTTTTTCTAATCATAGCTGTTAGTCCCTAGACTATCACAAATAACTGGATATTGCATGTTTCTGATGTGATGTCGCGTAATCTAGTATTTCAGGTCGGGTGTTTCGTATTGATTTGATTCGAGAAGCCTCGCACAACGTGACAGGCATAGCTACTATGTCAGTTTAAATGCTGGTGTGTATTTCGAGTTTCATATTTAATTATGTATGTTTATTATGGTTGCCTAAAATTATAATTTTTTAATTTTTGATGTCTGAAAGCCGCAAACAGTTGTATATGGAGAAGAATGATGAGATGTTTTATAGATTAAAATAAATATATATTGAGAGGCGCCTCAGTCTGATATTTAATATAAAAAAATGAGTTATTCATTTTAAAAATCTAGGGAAAATTCGCAAAGGTGTTTCCATTTTTTATTTTGGAACAAAATGTATACATCATTTTTTCACTACTTAACATGCAAATCCGGAATATATTCAAGTATATTTTGTCCAATAGGACATTTTCGTATAGGGTTGTGAGATCATTGAATGTTTCATGAGATTGAAACCACATATCACACTTCCAGAACCTGATTTGGTTTCTTCCGGCCACTTGGGCCAAGCCCCTAAACAAGTTTTTTTTTTCTTTCGTGTAGTGCGCTATATGGAAAAGTTTCAGAAACATTCGCAAGTTTCACAAACTAACATATGCGCATGCGTCTTTATATCAAGTTGGGATTATGGTATTCGTTTAAGTTTCTTGTACTCTTGCATACTCATGTTATTTTTTCATGTAAAATAGTGAAATATGAAATAATTTGGTCTCAAATAGTTCGTCAAAAGTATTGCGTGAACAAATATTTTACGAAGCACGTTAAATGTAGGTAAATCCAATTTATGCAATTTTTAATAACCGTACATTTTCCATCCATAATATTGGAAACCTTGGAAACTTTGGAAGGTTTCCAGTGTTTAAGGCTGTTGGAGCGGGGTCCACAAAAATGGCGAAATCTGTGAAGCACTTGAAACTTACCAATGTATGTATGTATGTATACCATTAAGCCATTTCCCTTTCGGGCTAGGCGTGACACTACCAGATTCGGTTAGTGTTTCTAGGTGGATAGTTTCTGGTAGTAAATAACTACAAGTGTGGGCTCACCGCACCCACGACGGGGCCAAGAGCACGCAGTATCCCGAACCTGCACCCATCCAAGTACTAACCGCGCCCAACGCTGCTTAACTTCAGTGATCTAACGAGAACTGGTTTTTTCAGCGTGGTATGACCAATAACCTACTATAATTCGGTTTTGAGGTTTCAAAAATCCACTTTGAAAATTTTCCAGACCCCAAAAGCGGTTTCGCGGTGAAAGGGCAGGCGGTAAGTCTTTGGTTTTTCAAAAAAATTCGGTAACTGCTAAAAAGTGAGAGTGAAATAGTGTAGCAAAGACGTGACGTTTGAAGGAAGCCGACTGACAGCTAATGACGCTGATAGCTCGACCGTACTGGAACGTACTACCAAAATGCACTGTCGGTCAAAGTCACAGCTGTCTTGGCGGGAACTTTAAATTTGAATAAAAAATGCAATTCATGATTTTCTTTTTTTTTGTTTATTGTTAAGTCCGAGTGATTGGCGAATACAAAAGTACCACTGCAATTTGAATAAATAATAGAATTGTTGTATAGTATAATATATTATATAATATAATATATAGATAATACATCTTATAATAATAAATAATAGAAACGCTCTAGAACAAATTAAAAGAAGTCGAGAAGAAGGAACACAAGTTAGCAGCAGAAACCAAAGGCAACGAAGAAAGTGTCAAGACAAAGCCAAATTTTAAATTTAATTTTTTGTAGTAATCATTCCTTATAAAAGAAAAAAATTCTTTTTTACAAAAAAGTTTAAAACTTACGAAAAATTTTCACAATAGTTTTTATAATTGAATATTTTCTTACTGTTGTTTCTTATTAATGTAAAGAATAAAAAAAAAAAAAAAACTACCAATTTTCGAAAATTGGTAAGGAGCGATAGTAAGTTAAGATTCAAATACAAAAAGACATCGATAAAATAAATTTTTCTTGTAAGTTTTAAAATGTATGTTTTGCATTTTTCAAAATTTGAGGTAGTTATGGTGCCAAAAATTAGAGCTTCGCGGGGAAAAAGTCTTCCACGATTTTAAGAATTGAAATAATATTATCAGTCACTTCTTATGGTCAGTTGTAAATTTTCAATTGTCACTTGTTAAAATAAATGTTTTTGGAAGTTTTAAAATGTTTTAGAAAATGTACTAAGCTCGAAGTCTGCTGCGTCGAATGAATAAATCTTTGCAAATAAGGCTTTATGCTTTTAAAATTTCTGCAAAGGTTTGCATATTTTGATATTTTCAATTAGAAATTTACATTTATCCTGCAAGTATTCAAATCGTTAATTTCTCTCTACTAGTAGCAAATTTTTGTGAGGTTTCTGAGTGTGTGATGTGTCTGAGTATGCCTTTCTGAGGGCGTCTTAGATTCTGTGAATGCGAGTAATATCATTGTTCTATAAAGCAAGAACAGGGTGTACAATACTTACCAGGGCGTATCGAAAAAAATAAAGTTGTTTGCGCACAGTTTTAATTGCAATGAAAAATTTCTTTTGGGAGTCAAAAATACTCTCCTAAAGTTTCATAGAAAAAAATCCTTCTGTCGCCGCATCATGGATATAGCTAAAAATTACAAAAAACGAAGCACTTCTTCAAATTTGAACAGCATAACACTTTTTTTTTAGATTTAAATTATCAATAAAAATATTTCAAAGCAAGTCGATTTATACCTATATAGCGATAATTCCTTCAAAATATGTTTTACCCTTCCTAATTGTCTTTGAAGTTTCAAAAAATCGAAAAAAGACGACTTTTTCGCTATTTTCTTAGATTCATGGTAAATTTCTCGACTATTTGACCATATAATGTGTGATATACGTTTATCATAATGTATTTTCAATATGTTGCAACAATAATATATAAGGAATGTTGACAATAAAATAATTTTCATTGGCTTTAAATTACAAGGAAATATTTAAAAGTGATATATTGCTCTTTATTTGAAAATAAAATTAATTTGCGGTATATAAATTATCAGAAAAAAAAGTTTGAAGCAAGTGCATTTGTACTTACATAGCAACAAATTATTCAAATATGTCTTACCTCACCTAAGTGACCTAGAAATTTCAAAATACCGAAGAAATCGAGTTTTTCGCTATTTTCTTAGAGTTATGGCAATTTTTTCGACAATTTGACCATGAAGTGTCTGATATATGTTAAGAATAATGTATTTTCAATATGTGACATCAATAATATATGCAGAATGTCGATGATAAAATCATTTTTATTGATTTGGGATTACAAGAAAATATCTAAAAGTGATATATTGCTCTTTATTTCACAACAAAATTAATCTTCGGTATCTAAATGAGGTAAAACGGTTTTCAAGTGTACCTAGATTTACGCTTTTACAGTGAGGAGGTAATTTAAGTAATTCTTATCCGGCCAGAATAACGTAAAGGATTAAAAAAAAACCCAGAATTTCATTTTTTCGCTATTTTCTTAAGGTTATATGACTTATAAAAAATGTGACCACCATACCGTCAAATTGAATTCTGTTTTTTTTTTAATCCGCTACGTTATTCTGGCCGGATAAGAATGATCTAAATTACCTCCTCACTGTACATGTGTAAATATAGGTACACTTGAAAACATTTTTACCTTATTTAGATACCGAAAATAATGTTTGTTGTGAAATAAAGAGCTATATATAATTTGAAATATTTTCTTGTAATCCAAAATCAATAAAAATGATTTTAATATCGACATTCTGCATATATTATTGGTATAAAATATTGAAAATACATTATTCTTAACGTTGTAACGTGGTGGTTTGCCACTCGTTGCTGATCCTCCCCCCAGACCTAACAATCGGTACGAAAATATTCACGGCCGGCACTGACTCGAAATAATTTAATTAAGGAATGAGAATGAGAGAATCTGTATTGTAGGAATGAATGGAAAAGAGGTTGGATAGGTCAGGGATTAGGTATAGTTAGTTAGTTACTTTTATTTTTTAGATAAATGTACATTTGAACCAGGTCAGTTTAGAAACCGAGGAAAAGTTAATCTGAGGATTTTTCATCCTACCTTGAATCTGGGAGTTAGAAAATGAGAATCTACAATAATAATCTTGAGAAAAAAGAAGAACTGCTGTCAAACTGTCACTCCACCTCACTCAAACCACCCACGGAATACTACAACAAGTTTCGCCGCACTGCTGATTTTAACACTGCACTTGTGGGACACACTGCTATCCAATAACGGGCCCGTCCAACAATACCCTCCGGCTCGAGTCAAATAATCCATACTCAATAGGATAAAACCACTACTCACGACATACCGGACCATATTCTTTCCGGCACACGTCAAAAACAAACTGGCGCAGCCATCTTGCCAAAAGTATCGAGCCGGCTTACCACCAGGGGGACACCCAACCGGATGTCCAACCGGGGAACAACCGGATGCAGAGAAAGAGGGAGGCACCTGACGAGAGAGAAATTCTGGCGGGACTGATGGAAGTGGGGAGACCGAGAGCAGCGGAACGCTGGACAGACCAGTGTCGGCCGTCGACGGGATACTTTGTTATCGAATTTTATCGAACCTTTGCCACGGAGCAAGAGAAGGAGGATTTGTCGGATTAAAGAGTACTTCTTGGATTCAAGGTAGGCGTCACAGACGTTTGGTCTATTCTCACCTCCAGATTTTCTTTTGTTTCTCGTCATGAGCCGCGGTCGAATTTAGTATTCTTTTTTTTTTGTTTTTGAGGATTAGCAATTATTCTTGTATGACTTCTTGAGAGTAAATATGTGTGAGAGAGTTAGTGATTTGAGTCAGTTCTGAAATTATGGATCTTACTAAGCAAATTCTAGTATTCTTGTTAAGCAAATTTCTGTGTTATAATTAAGCAAATTTTAGTGTTCTTGTCAAGCAAATTTTAGTGTACTAGTTAAGCAAATTTTGGTGTTTGAATAAACCTACTATTTAAAGTGTTTGTTTTTTAAAAGGAGAGTGTCATGATGTTTTCTCGCCCCCACTAATCCTTCTAACCTTCTGGCCAAGGACCTTTCTTTTGAGTTTACAGTTTAACATTTAATTGCTTTCTTTTGAATGACGCTATAAGAGTGTCTGGCGCCTGACAAGGTAGGTGATGTAAATCACTCAAGTTGCATTACCTAAGACGCCAGTTTGTCCACTAATTTCCCTTTTTGTCGCTTACGAATGAAATTAGTGTTACAACGTATATGAGACATTTCATGGTCAAATAGTCGAAAAAATTGCCGTAACTCTAAGAAAATAGCAAAAAAGTAGATTTTTTCGATATTTTGGATTTTCAAGGTCACTTAGGTAGGGTACAAAATATTTTAATCATTTTTGCTATGTGAGTACAAATCCACTTGCTTTGAACTATTCTTTCTGATACTTTATATACCGAAAATTAATTTTATTGTCACATAAAGAGCAATATATCGCTTTTAAATATTTTCTTGTAATTCAAAGCCAATGAAAATTATTTTAATGTCATCATTCCGTATATATGATTGTTCCAACATATTGCAAATACATTCTGATTAACATATATCACACATTATATGATCAAATAGTCGAGAAATTTACCTCGAATCTAAGAAAATAGCGAAAAATTCGACTTTTTTCGATTTTTGAAACTTCGAAGTCAATTAGGAAGGGTAACAAATATTTTGATGGAATTATCGCTATACAGGTATAAATTGACTTGCTTTGAAATATTTCTATTGATAATTCAAATCTCAACAAGACATTTTTTGATGTTCAAATTTGAAGAAGTGCTTCATTTTTTGTGATTTTTAGCTATATCTACGATGCGGCGACAAAAGAAATTTTTTCTTCATTATGAAACTTTAGGGGAGTGTTTTTGACTCCAAAAAGAAAGTTTTCATTGCTATTAGAACTTCGCGCAAAAAACTTTATTTCTTTCGATACGCCCTTATACTTCCCTTATCAATACGATTCTACGTAATGCGACATTTCCATTTTTTTTGTATGTTACAACACAACAAATATTTACAACGTCAACTTTTCCTTTTCCGAGACCACGTTTATTATTCTAAGAAAAAATGTATTATTTATAAAAATTGCAGTGATAATATTGCATTCGCCAATCATTGGGGCTTCTCAATACACAAAATAAAATAAAAATCGCAAATTGAATTTTTTATTCAAATTTAAAATTCCCACGAAGCTATATGCGACTTTTATCGATAGTGCATTTTCGTAGTACGTTCTAGTAAGGTTAAGCTATCAGCGTCATCACCTGTCAGTCGGCTTCCTCTATACACGAGTGGATGCAGAGCACTTGGCTCCCAAACATTGGCTCTTCCACCATCGACGCACAGCTCTTCCATGGTTCATACGAATCGTTCCAATTCCAGGATACTTAAGGTGGTTTCCCAAAAAATCGATGTCTGGTAGAATTGTTTAAAGTTGAGCTTCTATTTCAAGTAGAATGCTTTTTTATATGCTAAATTAATTTAAAGTTCTTCTACCACACTGATGTCAAGATAATGAATGTTAAATATGACTGCTTTAACACAGAATGCATCGGCAATGCACAAGCACTCTCCATATTTTAATTTGTAGTAATAAAATGCTCTGCTAGAGAAATTAAAAGAATATGTCTACTTGTGCTGCTTGAAAATACAAATATGTCAGAAAAATAATATAATCCCTTCACCACGTACTTTTCTAAGTAATCGAATGAAAAACATTGAAATTTTAATTACTTTCAAACGCATGAACGTCAAACATTCGCGATCCGGCAACACTGTCCCCTCTCTCCTGCTTGCTTGCTGCAGGATCTTGATACACTCATACACACGTTTACACACAGTTGGTCAGCGATGGTTAGTTTTAAATTTCAACGTTTCACGATCTACGAATCTGCCACTGACAAAGGATTGGTGACTATACGTATACACACACACTACGAATTCTAAGCCAGGAGCGAAATAAAATATTGGGCATGCGGGACCATGCAATTTTTTCAATACAGCATACAACGACAGGCGCCCCACGGGACTCCAATATTTGTACGAGTGTGGGACTCGGAAACTACCTTAAGTCGTTCAAAATACATTCATGGCGATTTAAGAGGAACAGTGTTGACGGACCAGATGAAATGAACCTGACGCTGGCAAGCCGGAATCTTGTTGAGTTGGCTGATAAATGAAGCTTTCATACCTCCAAGACAGCCGATTATGAGAATTATAAGATGGACTTCGTAGTCTTGGTACAGCCTACTCAGCTCGAAGAGAAGTGCTTGATATTTAGCCTGTTTTTCTCCCTCCTTTGCCGTGATATTACCATCGGCTGGTGCCGAGAATTCAATCACGTAAATGATCTTGTTCTTTAGATCTTGGAGGACAATGTCAGGCTTCGTAGCACTGATACGTTGAGTGGTGGAGAATGAGAAATTCCAGTAGATCTTACACTAATCATTCTCCACAACGGACTCGAGTTCCCCCTGGGCGTATGGCAAGAAGGGCAACAGATCAACACCATAGAAATGCCTAAGATGGTAATATAACACTTTTAGAGCTGCATTGTGTCCCTCTATGTACGCGTAGCATGCATATTTAGAGCATCCACTGAGAACATGTCCAAGTGTTTCTGGCTCTTGCTTGCACGCTCGGCAGTTGGTATCGCGTACAGGTACATTAATTATGCGTTCGCGGTAAACTAAGATGTCTAACTTTCATAGAGCTTCTGAGAAGTTGTAGGCTCCGGAAGCTTCGATCATAGTTCCTTAAAGAAACAAATTCCAAAGCTACTGGAACGTGTACGTCATCCGCTTCTGCTCCTTCTGTCCTAGAAGGTAAGCAAGAGCGGGAAATTTACGCGTGATCACATCGGGCAACACTGTTCCTTGGAGTCAGGTCTCTAGCCGCGTATGGCCTTACGCGGCAGACAAGACAGTTAGAGATGAAGGTTTCATCTCTGGATACTTTTTTAGAGCTACCAATCTCTGTAGAATTTAAGAGGAACAGTGTTGACGGACCAGATGGAGTGATCCCAGGAGAACAGCCTTTTGCATCCGGTTTGCGATGAAATGAGCCTGACGCTGGCAAGCCGGAATCTTGTTAAGTTGACTGATGAATGAAGCTTTCATACCTCCAAGACAGCCGAGTATGAGAATTATAAGATGGACTTTGTAGCCTTGGTACAGCCTACTCAGCTCGAAAAGAAGTGCTTGATATTTCGTCCGTTTTTCTCCCTCCTTTGCCGTGATATTACCATCGGCTGGTGCCGAGAATTCAATCACGTAAATGATCTTGTTCTTCAGATCTTGGAGGACAATGTCAGGCTTCGTAGCACTGATACGTTGAGTGGTGGAGAATGAGAAATTCCAGTAGATCTTACACTGATCATTTTCCACAACGGACTCGAGTTCCCCCTGTGCGTATGGCAAGACGGGCAATAGATCAACACCATAGAAATGCCTAAGATGGTAATATAACACTTTTAGAGCTGAATTGTGTCCCTCTATGTACGCGTAGCGTGCATATTTAGAGCATCCACTGAGAACATGTCCAAATATTTCTGGTTCTTGCTTGCACGCTCGGCAGTTGGTATCGCGTACAGGTACATTCATTATGCGCTCGCGGTAAACTAAGATGTCTATGACGCCGTCTTGACAGGCAAAAATAAATCCCTCGGTCTCCGATCTCAATCCAGCAGACTTGAGAAACATGTTGGACAGACCCATTGAGAGCTCTTCTCTACGTATGATGCCGTAGAACTTACCATGACGAGGTTTGTCAGCATGTTCTCTTAGTAGGAGCGTATGTTCCGCTTCCTGTTTACGACTTTTAAGCACCAGAGGTGTTAGTGATGCTAGGCCATGTGTAGTGTCGCTGGAATTAAATGGGAGGTCAAGCTTCTCTGCGGCCCTATCTGCTGCATGGTATAGAAACGTCGCAGCATTGGCGACTTCATGTTGATGTACGAGTCGCATAAGGAAATCCGTGCTTTTTAGAATTGAGCAGGCTGTAGCCAGAACCGATCTTCGGTGGAGACACCCTAAGCTTAGCAAGCCTCTACCCCCATTATCGCGAGGGAGATATATTCGAGGTACGGAAGATCTAGGATGAAGACTTCTTTGTATTGTCATCATCTTGCGTGTGCTTCGATCAAGTTGTTTTAACTCATCGACGTTCCATTTTACTGCACCAAACGTGTAGAGCAGTATAGGAACGGCCAGCATATTGGTCGCCTGGATCTTATTCTTTCCAGATAATTCGGAAGCCCAAATTTTTCTGAGAATTCGGCGACACCTTTTTCCAAGGGCCGTTTTCAAGTTATGCACATTTTGGGTTTCTGCTTGCGGTATTCCAAGATACGTATATGTTTCTCCAATACCAAGATGTTGAATGGTATTTCCGCCTATGAGTTGAACATCCTGATCGTCACAGGATGATGTAGTTTCTAGTCTTGCTTGGTGTAGGTGGACGCAGGCACACTTGTCCAGTCCAAAGCTCATGCTAATCGCTTTAGAATACCTATCTACCGCATCTACAAGGATGTTAAGTTCCTTTTTTGAGGAAGCAAAGAGTTTAAGGTGATCCATGTATAGGTGGTATGTATAGGTGGTTGACCTTATATTCTCTTCTGTTCGGCGGGCCACATAGGTATCCAGAGCTTTTGCCTCGGAGCACAATAGATAGAGGCAAGAGGGAGATGCAGAAAAGTATCGGACTTAGAGAGTCTCCTTTAAAGACCCCCCTCTTATATGTGACAAAGCTTGTGGTCACTTATTCTTTTGTCAGATGTTATGACAAATCTTGTCCGCCACAAGAGCATAAGCTCTTTTATGCATCTCACTATTTTTGGATGCACCTCCGTGCACTCAAGGAGCTTAATAAGTAGCTCATGGTTCATGTTATCGAATGCCTTACGGTAATCAATCCAAGCCATGGACAGATTGCGTCGACACCTGATCGAGTCCTGAGTAATACACCTGTTTATTAACAGGTTCTCCCTGCAACCGCCAGTCCTCTCTTGCATCCACGCTGTTCGACTATTACACTTCATACCGGCTCGATAGATTTTAATATTCTCTCTTTGAGGATGCCAGTGAATAGCTTGTAGCTGGTGTTTAAACAAGCTATGGGCCTGTACGAGGGGTTGACAACTCGACCGACTGGGTGTACACCTACTTCTGACTTCAAGAGACTTCAGGATATTTCAGTGACTTCAGAAGATTTCACTGACTTCAGGAGATTTCAAGTGACTTCAGGAGAATTCAAGTGACTTCAGGAGAGTTCAAGTGACTTCATGCGAATTCACGTGACTTCAAGTGACTTCACGTGACTTCATGTGAATTCAAATGACTTCAGATATTTCAGGAGATTTCAAGTGACTTCAGGAGAATTCAAGTGACTTCAAGTGAATTCAAGTGATTTCAAGTGCCTTCACGTGAATTCATGTGAATTCAAATGACTTCAGATATTTCAGGAGATTTCAAGTGACTTCAGAAGAATTCAGGAGGATTCAAGTGGCTTCAAGTGAATTCAAGTGACTCCACGTGAATTCATGTGAATTCAAATTACTTCAGATATTTCAGGAGATTTCAAGTGACTTCAGGAGAATTCAGGAGGATTCAAGTGACTTCAAGTGAATTCAAGTGACTCCACGTGAATTCATGTGAATTCAAATGACTTCAGATATTTCAGGAGATTTCAAGTGACTTCAGAAGAATTCAAGTGAATTCAGGTGATTTCAAGTGACTTCACACAACTTCATGTGAATGCGAATGGCTTCAGATATTCCGGGAGATTTCAAGTTACTTCAGAAGAATTCAAATGACTTCAAGGTGGCCATCCATATACCACGTGGACAATTTTTTACCCGCCCCACTCCTCGTGGACAAGCGTGGACTTTTGACGAACCTTCTTCCCCTGGCCTCTCTGTCCACGTGGATTTATATCATATTTGATGAAACTATGGATATTATTGGTATTCAAAAGCTACGGAGCCAAAAGGAGCCGTGAATTGTATGAGAATATGGTTTTTCATAAAAAAATAAGCTTCATGATACAAAGCAAGAAGTTTAAAAAAATATTAGTGAATATCGAGGTGAATATTTTTTTACTTTTCTATGTGTTTCTAAAAAGGAATCCGAAGATTCAGGAAAACGGGACCCAAATTTGTTCAAATCCAATAAAATAATTAAATGCGTTTAAAAAAAATGATATACAGATTTGTGGGTGATTCTGAACCAATCTATTTAGATTACCACATTTTCCGATGTCAGAATCGTCAATATTAGGTGAATTGAGTTGAAACTCAACATTGCTCTTCACAATTAGCTACAGAATACGAATAAATAATGACTTTCCAAATACCTCCCCCATATATGTTTGTTTTATAGGGACCCAAAAACAGCCTATAAGTGAAAAATTGGGGTTTGCGAGTTGCTGGCGCTAATTATGATTTTTTGCGGATTTTTTAAACAAAGTGTTTCTAATACATAAAATGCTACTTCTCACTGATAATTAGACGTTTACATGCATTGTTTTAATAAATTATTATTGCTTTTAGCAATTTTCTCTCAGAATACAGTTAGGAAGTCGCGGTTTTTCCGAATTTTATAATTAGAGTGAGATGATAAATAAAGCAAGTTGACGAACATAATTGTTTAAACAATTCATTATTGTTGAATACTATCTTCTCTTAGATCATTGCTAGAAACTTGCGGGTTCTTCTTAAATTTTCAACTTTGCTTCGGCTTTTCAGTTATGAACAAATAATAAATAAACAATGAAGAGAATATTTTTCTAGCATTTCTCTAAGAGATAATAGTTATAAACCATAATAAATTGTATGAACAATTATGTTTATTAACTTACATTATGATCTCACTAAATAAAATGTAGACAAAAAGTCAAAAAATTTCAGAAAAAATCGCAACTATCTAGCATTATTATAGGGCAAGATAGTTAAAAAGAATAACTATTTGTTTAAAAAATTATTTTTGTTCAATTTCAGACACTATTACCATACTCTAAGTGAAAAGTAGAAGAAGAGTTGAAAATTCCAGAAAAAACCGCAACTTTATGACATTATTCAAAAAGAATATCATTAAAAATAATAGTGAATTGTTCGAACAATTATGTTTGTTAAGTTGATTTAATTATGACCCTACTATAATTTGAAAGCGAACCAAAAGTGGAAAATTTTAGAATAGACTGCAATATTCTAGGATTATTCTAAGAGAATATTATTTTAAATATTAAATGGTTTAAACAATTATTTCTGTTGAATTCAATTGAGTATTGCCTCGCTCTAACTGAAAAGTTCAGAGCCAGTTAAAAAAATTAGATAAAACTGCGACTTTTCAACTCCATTCTAAGATAAACTGGCTATTAACAATAATTAATTGGTTGAACAATTTATTTTTCATCAAATTATCACAATGAAGCAATATTTTATTTATTAGAAACAGTGTTTACCAAAAGAAACCTCAAAAAAATAATGGTCAGGGCCAGAAACTTGCAATACCCAATTTTTCACTTACGGGGTTTATTTGGGACCCTACAAAACAGAATTATCTGGGCGAATTTCAAAAAGTAATTTCTTATTCGTATTCTATAGCTAATTCTGTAGACAAATTTTCAGGATCAACTCGATACACCTAATATTGACTATTCTGAATAAAATATACAAAAACGTCTTGCTTTCTTATGAAAAATACGTGTTAAACTATAGGAGGCTTGCGGAACTTCTGAATATCATTTTTTTTAAACGCATTTATTTTTTTGGGATTTGAACAAATTTGCAGGCGATGCATAAAAATTGAAAACAAAAAAAAATTTTGGACCACCTTAGTCCACGTAGACTTTGGATAGACCACTTCGGTCCCCCTTGTGGACAATCATCGACTATTGCTA
>CAKNXH010060236.1:232946-255783 GCA_932178445.1 Andricus quercusramuli
CCCCCCCCCCCCCAAGCTGTCCACGTGGTATCTGGGTGACCCCAAATGAATTTAGGTGATTTCAAGTGACTTCATGTGAATTCAAATGACTTCAGATATTTCAGGAGATTTCAAGTGACTTCAACTGAATTCAAGTGACTTCAAGTGAATTCAAGTGAATTCAAGTGACTTCAAGTGAATTCATGTGACTTCAAGTGAATTCAAGTGACTTCAAGTGAATTCAGATATTTCAGGAGATTTCAAGTGACTTCAATTGAATTCAAGTGACTTCAAGTGAATTCAAGTGACTTCAACTGAATTTAAGTGACTTCAAGTGAATTCAACTGACTTCAAGTGAATTCACGTGACTTCAAGTGAATTCAAGTGACTTCAAGTGAATTCAGATATTTCAGGAGATTTCAAGTGACTTCAACTGAATTCAAGTGACTTCAAGTGAATTCAAGTGACTTCAAGTGAATTCATGTGACTTCAAGTGAATTCAAGTGACTTCAAGTGACTTCAGATATTTCAGGAGACTTCAGGAGATTTCATTACAAGTGTACACCCGACTTCACGAGTTGTCAACCCCTCGGGCCTGTAGTTCTTTGGACTTGACAAATCTCCGGTCTTAGGGATCAATACCGTGCGTCCTTCCACTAGCCACTGCGGGACGGATTGTTCTCCGTTTAAGAAAGTAGTAAATATACGAGCTAGATGTTGGTGCGTAGAAGTAAACTTCTTCCACCGAAAGTTGTTGATTTTATCTGGCCCCGGCGCTGAAAAGTTCTTAGTTCTAGCGATAACTTTCTTCACTTCTTCAGCAGTAATTAGTGGACACTCTACCTCTGGACCTTGTAACCTTTGCCTTTGGCAAGAGTTACGAAAGAGTTAAGCATATTCCGGGTGCATACTGACCCAACCGTCATGTAACCTCTCCATGAATCCTTTCCGCGCCGGTGAGCTTCTTTGCCAACAGGTAAGAAGGTCCCTCCTGAGTTGGTCCGACCATTTAAATCGATGTTCTCGCGTTTGTCCGGGGCCATTGCCTGGTCGTTATCATAGAGCTTATTATTGTTATTATTATTATTTAACATTATTTAAACATTAAAATTTTTTATTATTTCGTTCAAAGTTAAATAATTTTCTTGAAAATTCAACAATTTTGTTAAAAAGTCATACTTCTTGGTTGGAAATTCAACTGTTTTGTTAAATATTTGTCTTTTTGACTTGAAAATTCAACAAATTTATTCAAATTTATTTTTCTTGCGTAACGATTTTTCTAAATTAAAAATTGAACTATTTTTTCGAACATTTATCTTTTTGGTTTGAAATATGATCTCTTACTGTAGAATTTTCACCTTTTGTAGTAAAAATTGCAAACTTCTGGTTAAAATCTAATCTTTTTTGGTAGTAATTATATTTCTAGTTGAAAATTTAACTGTTTTTAATTTCTAGTTATAAACTTTGTTTGTTTGTTAAAATATCATCCATTACATTTATTGCTGAAAATTCATCTTTTTAGTTTAAAATTAAGGACCTTGGTTGAAATTTGAACTATCGTTTTTAAAAGCTCAGGGTCTTGGTTGATTCATAATTTTAATCCAAAATTCGTTTGCTTTTTTTGTTAAAAGTTAGTTTTTTTGCCCGAAAATATAGATGTTTCGTTAAAAATTCAGATGATTTCTTGGAAATTCCACTGTTTTGTGGAAAATTTGTACTTTGGGTTTTAAAATTCAACAATTTAGTAGCAAATTTATATTTGGTTGAAAATTGTTATATTTTCCTTAATAGCACGAAACGTTCCTGGAACGTTCCCGGAACGTTCCGCGGGAACTTTTTGAACGTTCCCGAAACGTGTAAAATGCCCTTCTCCTCAGCTTCCATCTCAATTTTCCAGCTTTTGAATTCTGCAACCCAAAAAACATTATTTACATTATGGCAAATGATTGACTTAATTGTTTATTCAAGTAAAGTTATTCACGTATTTTTTGAATATTTTATTCTGCCTTAGGCAGAAGTCGTAGGTTTAATTTAATTATAAATGCACAAAAACTCATTTAATTCCTTGAACGATTCTTTACAATATTATATCCGTCACGTATTTATGGAAATTATGTCATTTAGAATTTAGACGTGTAATTATTTTTAGTCAAACTTTTTTTAAAGAAAAAATTTTTTCAAAAATATTTATTAAAATCGTGACAAACAAAATTTTAGAGAAATTTTTAAGGAATAGAACGAGCTTTTGTAAATAAAAATTGGATGAAAATCACGGCTTTTGCTGAAAGGGGAAGAAAAAAAAAACAAATAATTATGCAAAAAACTTCAGTTAATAATTTTTTATAATTTACGCTCAGGTTACTTTTATCAATTTTGTTGTTATAATCAATAAACCTTTTTTGTGGAAGATAAATTTTCGCTAAATATTTAATTTTAAACTAAAAAAGATTTTTAGTTTATTGAGATATCATTTTCCTAAGATTTTTGATGATTTCAAATACATATGTGAAAAAGTACCATTTTTTTATTTAACACGATTTTGCAAAATTTTTAGAAAAATTCGAGTCAGTTTAAAAGATATTTAGTATTTCAAAAAATGTAAACTGTCTTGAATTATTCATAAAATTTTGAAAAATCTTTTGAGATTAAAAAAATTGTCCTTAAATATTCCAGATTTTTTTCGACATTTGTAGAAATCTTTTTGAATTTTCTTCAAACATTAATTTTTTTAAATAAAATGACATTACAATTTTCCAAGGAATCTTAAAAAAACGTTTTTTAATTTCTTGAAACCCGTCGAAATTCTTGAAAAGCTTTGAATATTTTTTGTAGTCTCCAAAAATTGACATTTTGTTGAAAATTTTCGGTAATCTTTTCAAATTAAAAATTGTTTTTTTAACAATTTACAAACCTTTTAAATATCTTTTCAAATTTTCGAAACATATTAATTTTCAAACCAGAAAGACGAATTTTAAACCGAATAGTTCAATTTTTAACAAAAAAAGTTTTTCAGCCAATAAAGGGTAAAAAATTTCATCCAAATTATATCATGAAGGAATAAATGGTTGTGAACACAAAATAAGAATTTCGATAAATATTAATTTTTTAGTTTTTTCTTGTTCGTTCGTTATCACGGTTATAGAAATATAATTATCTTAAGATAAGTTTAAAAGATATGTAGAACTTTTAGAAGTTTTGAAAATAAATATGTCTTAAGCTGACTCGAAATATTCCTAAAATTTTGAAAAATCTATCAAATTTAAAGAATGGCCCTTAAATCTTCCAATTTTTTCGACATTTGTAGAAATCTTTTTAAATGTATTGAAAATTAAAAGAAAATTTTAATAAATTTTTAAAAATCATTAATAAGTAATAAAGTTGCTAACAGTAACACGATTGAATGTAAGGCTTGAACTTGAAAATGGTTACTTATGCAAAAAAAGGTTCAGCAGTGAAAAATTTGTTCTTGTTTCAGACTTTGCAAAACATTCTATGGTTTTTTCTCATACTTACTGTATTTATTTTCTAAAAAACTTGTTTGAATAAATAACAACCAACAAGATCTGTCAGTGCATACAGAAGTGCTAGTGCTGTTACTGCTGTTTGTCATCATGAACTTCACTCGTGTGCCTGTCAAGAGACTTCTGATCATGAAATATTTTGTCGCACCTGAAATCAAATCAAATTATTGTCATCCATATTTTTTTCACAATTCTGGAAAATTTTTAAAATCCTTTTAAATAATATTCTCTTATAATTTATCTTTCAGAATGAAAAACTTTTTTAATTTTCCTGGAAACCATATTAAATTTTTTTTTTTTTTTTTTAATATTTTAGAAAACTTTCGAAACCTTTTTGTAATATTCTCTTATAATTAATTTTTTAACCAAGGAATTTTTAGAAGAGAAAATATTCTTGATTGTATGGAAACGTCTTCAAGTATATAAAAATGGTTTATTAAAATTTGTTTAAAATTTTCCCTCGGGCTTCGTTCATATATCGCCGTCGGTATATTTTCAACGACCTAAGCATATCCAATTTAAAAAAATAAAATCAAATACTTGACCTTTAAAAATGTACGAAGATAATAAATTTTTCAATCTGAAGTTGACGGATCAATAACGTGAATTAATTTCAGACCTAATAAATTTTTACTTACCAGGAACAGGGTAAATTTAGTTCTTCTTGAGTACTGTGTACAGTTTTCTCATGCCGATTAGGGCTTGATTTTGATGAAAATGATCTCTCACAAAAAGGACAAGAAAAAAATGTCAAATTCGAAGAATCCATTTTATGTCGCTCCCGCAAATATCGATTCAAATTCTTTAAGTGAATAAATTTCTCTCCACATACTTCACAAATCCGTTGTCGTTGCATGTTGACGGTTCAAGATCGAGTCAGAAAATAAGTATTTACCGAAATGCACTTACCTGATTTATAATTATACCTACAACTATAATATCTGTAAATAACAATAGAAGTGGTCAAACGTCGCCACTTTGGCGCCCACAGCGTAAAACCCCGACCTTGCATATACGATTTATATGGGGCATGTAGCAGTTAGTGCTCTTCTATTTCTATCTGTTTAAAATTTTCCTGGGAATAATTTTCAATTACACTGCAAATATTTTTGTTAAGCTATAAGTTTCGCAGACATTTTCCAATTCTAGAATTATACAAAGTTTTCTTTAACGAATGTATGCCTCTATCAGAAGCTATCGATTTTTTATTACAAGAAAAAAGATATTACATCTAATATGCATGGCTTTTGTTATTGAATAATTATTATTTGGAAGGTTCGAAGTTTTTACTTGAAAAATACTTATTTACCTTCTAGTTCGTGGATCAAATTTGAAAAAGAATATTCTTGTTCTCTTTAGCAGTTCAAACGCTAAAATGAAAAGGGATTCAAAATTGAAATGATAAACATTATCTTCTCTACAGTACGCAATATTGGACTTCGTATAATTGATTTCTGAAACATTCTTCATGTTTTTCAGGCTTTTGTATATTGCTATGAATGTATTTTGAACGACCTAAGTATTCTGGAATTGGAACGATTGGAATGAACCATGGAAGAGCTGTGCGTCGATGGAGGGCGAGCCAATGTTTGGGAGTCAAGTGCTCTGCATCCACTCATCTTTATACTTAACTTCATTGCTACACTATTTCACTCTCAGTTTTAAGCAGTTACCGTATTTTTTTCGGAAAACCAGAGACTTACCTTCTGTCCTGCCACCGTGAAACCCCTTCCGGGGTCTAGAAAATTTTCAAAGAACATTTTTAGAACCTAACAATAAGTATAAATTTTCGACATTTAAGTTCAAAATGTAATGAATTAACTCCTACCCGTACAGAAATCTAAATATAGACTCAATATAACAAATTAAGTTACCTGTGAATTTAAGGCAATTCCGAAAGTAAGTTCAATTAAATTTTAAGGTTTACATTTTACTGTGAAGGTGGGCTTAGAATCACTATATGAATTTAATCACAACCAGTGATAAACAGCGGCTGCATCTAACTTTACTACAAGTACTCGCATTTGCCTGGAAGTTTGGTCAGGAGAGAGGATAACTGCAGAAAACCATATAAAATCCGCCCTTGAAGTGGCTAAACACCGCGACTCTTCCCGAGTCGAGATTTTTTTTTTGTAGAGGAGGTGAGACTGCATTTACGCACTGAGTGTGAGACTCGACCTAAAAAAAACGGTAATACCCACTAAACTCACATCCTCTTCCTGCCAACTCATGTTCTTGGAATCCGCTTTGGCATTACTTCAGGAACATGGGGGTAAGGCCAGTAAGCCGTGCTTCGGCATCCCGCTGATTTGCCTACTTGGCATATCACCTCTTTACCCCCAAACAGAATGCACGCATCGTCCTCAGCACTGTGGTGGTACCACAACTCGGGCTCGTCGGCCTTCGGCATCCTAGTTGGGAGTCTAAAGTTAGTCAGCGCGTCCTTGAGGCTTCTTCAACGAAGCTGCCTCTCGAAACGCCCTGCACCTCATCGTCCCGGCTGATGATCTGTCCGGGGCTCTCCTTCTACTGCAGCGCAGAGAAAGCACCGCGGCGTGCTTTCACACGTCGCAGCCTTATGGCCCTCCTTGCCGCATTGCCAGCAGGCCGTTTTTCGATCACTGCCTCTGCAGGCCACTGCCAGCCTAGGCAGCGGTAGCACCGTGTCACCTCCGTCTTTTTCCTGACGCGACAGGACACCCAGCCCACCTCCAGGTGTCGCGTGCGCGCCAGTCTAGCCGCCAGTTCCTAGGGTAGGTCAACGAAAGCCTTCAGGCTTCCTCTGAAGGCTTTTCTCGTGAGGCTGACACTAACCTCACCTCCCGTCTTACCGAAGTGTTCCTCAATAGCCTCCTCGATTTCTCGCACCTCCGTGGTTGTGTCGAGATCAAGGACCTCGACCTCGATGCCGGGAACAAGTTCTCTTACGGAGTTTCCACCGCCAACTGCCTCCCTGATGGCGGAAGACAATTTTGCCCTGCCGTCTGCTGCAGGACCCACCATTATGAGGATTTCCCCCATCTTTGTCTCCCTGACACTCCTGATTTTGACACCAGGGGTGTCCGGCTTCATCTTCTTTTTCAGGTCTTTTAGGACCTCGGCATAGCTCGAACCCTCGGCCGGTCATATCATGATCGCTTCGGGTCGAGCTCTCCGTTTCGGCTCCTTCTTCTTGGTGCTTTCAGGTGCACCTATTGCCGCCCCTACGTTTTCTCTCTTCGGAGTTGAAGACGCTGCTGCTGTTGTGCGCATCCTCGGTTTCTTCACCTTCTGCCTTGAGTCCCGCTTTGGCTTGTATCCCTGCTCCTATTCGCCTTATACTTTTTTCCGACGTTCTGGCGAACGCGTTTCACCGCATCTTGGTAATAACAATCAGCGAAGTCCATGGAGGTTTCCAGAAACTCCACTGTACACTGCGCCTCACTCAGACCTTGCCTGATTAGCAGAAACATATTCCGCTTCGTGTCGCAGAAATCCTGCATGTTCGCCAACACACCCTTCAAATCCTTCAAGATTTTTCGACTCATCTTCATGTATTTATCCGCGTCCAATATGTCGAGTCTAGCATTCGACTTTTGAGCGCTCTCAATCTCCTCCACCACATCCAAATCTCCTCCCAACTTCTCACACACACTTTTGTTTATATTTTTATGATTCTCCATTTGATTCCTACGAGTAGCTAGGGAAGTGTAAGTCCACCCCCGCAGAGCCCCGCATGCGGGGGTAAGGTCTGTATAATCTAGGAGGCGACCTGGTATCCTGGAGACACCGTACAAAACACCACACCCTGGTGCCACGCAGTCTTCGACACGTTTGTTAACGCCTTGATAGTCGGAGAGCTAGCTACAAAAAACGACTCGATTCGGTGCCCAAGATCAAAGCTCGAAAGTTGTAAGAAAAACATTTGCACATTATGAAATGGCACCTCTGCCAGTTTGCAACCTTTGCGTATGAAAATGGCAGCCGGTTTTCCACGACGGAAAATTTGTCAAAAAAATCGATTTGGTGGCCGCGTCAAATTTGTTTAGAAACATTCTTCAGGTTCCAACTAAGAGCGGTCAAACAATGGCAGAAGTGCAGTCGCTTGGAAAACCCTTGGCAGAAGCGATTGAAAAATCCGGGAAAACCCCCCCCCAAAAATTGATATGGTTCCCGCGCCTACCTTTTTTCCCGACATTCTTCAGACCTCAACTAAGAGCTGTGTGTAATGGCAGAACTTTAGCATAATGCGAAACCTCGGGAAAATTAATTTAGTCGGAAAATGTCAACATGAATACGATTCCTCGCTAAACTTGCATGTTGAAGCTATCTTTATGTATGCCATTACAATTCTTTCCAAATTCTACCTCAATTAAAAAAAAAATCATCGCGATACGATGAAAACTCGCTGTGAAAGTCAAATTTTTTCTTACGCGTCCAATTTGAAGCCAGTCGCTCGGTTTTCGCGAGAGAGAGCGTGGGAGGCGGAGCTGCGCCATGCTCTCTCTCGCAAAAACCGATACATAAAGATAGCTTTGTAACACGCACTTCACTGTAGACACAGTAGTTAACACGGAAGAGCGCGTGGAAAGACGGTCAGCCACCGCTGAACGCGGTCAGCGATCCCCACTCAGCCGAGGCGAAAAGCCACGTGAGCCGGAGCGGCCAATGGGATGGACCGTCGGTCCCCGCCGCAAAGCCTCCCACCTCCATCCAGCGCTCGCTGAGGTGGGAAGGACACCATAAAAGCCGGCGCACGAGAGCAAAGATAGACCAGCGCCGGGTTACCGGCAGCAAAGATCCTCCAACTATTTGGAGTGTTTCCTAGCTATCCACCAGTCCTCTGGTCGGCTTTTGAAAAAAATAATATCCACCAGTCTTCTAGTAGGTCATCTCTCCCATCAACTAACTTGCAAATAGTCCCTTCCTTCTCCCGCCAGCTTCTTAGTAAACTCTTCTTACCCTTTTCTTTTTCCACGCGAAAAGTAAGTTAAAAGAAAGACTATTTTCTTTTTATATATTTTTTTATTCCGCTGCAGCAGACAGGGACTGATCATTTGACATTGAAAACCATTATTAAATTTTGTTTTATTTTTTCATTTTTTATAGTGACACTCGATTCGCGTAGTCGATTCGACAATGCCCGACGGCGCAGGGGCCGCATGCGCAAAATACGGCAATTAAAGGTGAGAGGCGTGATTTCGGGGGAGCTCGCGCAGCAACTACGTGTCGAGGCAGAAGGCGCTGCCCAACAGTGGGCCAGTATTCCAACGGGGGATCCATGCGGAAACGGTACGGATCCAACTCTCACGGCACCGCGTTCTCCGCGATCGGAAGCACGAGAGATAAGAGCCTCGCGTTCCCCGCGATTCGCCGATTGGGAAGAGATAATCGCGACGTATAAATTCATTCCCGGAAACGAACGCGAAGATCTAATCAGACAAAGTCTCGTAGGGGAAATTAGGGCCTTTAATAAGCGATTGTCTTGCGATTGTTATAATTACGAGGTAAGGTCCCCGACAAATACGGAGCCGAAAATAGAAAGTGTCACATCGCCGATCAATGTTACGGCAAATGACACCTTAAGGGAAATAGATAGCCTCCTTTTAGAGTATGCGTGATATAAATGGATAATATAAATGCCACGTCGGTCTGATTAGTATATAACTAGAAATATGATTAGAATTATGTTTTTGATATCGTTATAATATTGATAATTGTAATAGCGTGCTACGAGAGAGAATTGTCTCGTCTATAGAAAATAAATAAATCGAGTAAATTATAAGGATGATTCACATCGTATAATTTAATGCTTATTAAAGTTTAAAATATATATAGATATATATATATATATATATCATTCATAAATATATACTGTGTTCTCACTCTGCATCACCCTGCCTCCTCTAGCTTTAATAAAAAAAAAAAAAATATATATATATATATATAGAAAAAAAAAATACAGAAATAAAATGTCTATGATAAGAACCCCTTCGGGGGGGCGTAATCGTTCCCGCCCTCGTGACTCATCCTCCGGTTGCAATCCGGAGCGTCAGCACGACGGTAAGGAAAACAATACTGACCGATTGGCAACTCCTCGCCCTCATGACTCACCATCCGGTCACAATCCGGAGAGGCAATCCTTCTGCCAAGGGTTTTCCAAGCGACTGGACTTCTGCCATTGTTTGACCGCTCTTAGTTGGAACCTGAAGAATGTTTCTAAACAAATTTGACGCGGCCACCAAATCGATTTTTTTGACAAATTTTCCGTCGTGGAAAACCGGCTGCCATTTTCATACGAAAAGGTTGCAAACTGGCAGAGGTGCCATTTCATGATGCACAAATGTTTTTCTTACAACTTTCGAGCTTTGATCTTGGGCACCGAATCGAGTCGTTTTTTGTAGCTAGCTCTTGGACTATGACTTGGGGGTTTTTCCTTCGGGACCATCCCTGGACCATTATCCGCGACTACTTATTGAGTGGTGTAACCGTATTCAGCAGAAACCCTCGGTACAGGGCCCCCCTATCCGCAACCCAGGGACGCGCCCGGTAGCCTGGTCAAAGGCGCCGGGCCGAGTCGAGATTTAACCCGCAGCTAATTTCAACGATTATTTTTATTCATTTATGCATATGGGGCATTCCATTTCATATGAGCGCGCCACCCAGAACAAATGTTTTTTTGATTTTCTTCAAACTGTGGTGCATTGTATTATTATAGGACCCTAATGTCGGTGAAAAACCATAAGCCACCATATTGCATGGTTACAGAAATATGGAGGGGAGGTATTTGGTGCAATTATATGTGCAGACCATTTATCAGTGAAATGTTATTATATCAAAACCAAACATAATAAAGTAACTAACAAATATATGTCCTTTCTATACTTTTTTCAATTGAAAATTTTAATTCCGAATATCTCAATACACTTTTTCTCAGATTTTGATAAAATTTATATTAAAAGAAAGCTTAGAATTTCTAATTTATAACCCTGAATGGATATAATGGATATTTCATTATGTTTTAAAATAATATTGAGAATAACTATACAGTTGGAAAACTCAACGAGTCTGAATTCAAAGCGTAACAAAATGAAATAAAAACTAAATGAAGAATGCGGGAGTTAAATTCTGAATTCAGACTCTTCGAGTTTTGCAATTGTATATTTATTTTAATTATTATCTTAGAATATGATGAAATATCCATTATTATATCCATTCAGGGTCAAAATCTAGAAATTCTAAGCATACTTTTAATTTGATTTTCATTAATGTCTGAGGATACTTGTTTTGAGATATTCAGATTTTCAATTTTAAAATTTCAAAAGTTATAGAAAGGACATATATTTTTTCGAAATGCTTATAACCGTCGTATAGCTTCTCAAATTTGCTATTGAATTAGTTAGTCACAAATCTTCTGAGGTTTGGTATTGACCCAAATAAGATTTTATTGAAGAGTAGTCTGTACACCAAAGTGTATCAATTACCACCCCACATATGTCGGTAACTATGCAATATGGTGATCTATGGTCTCACACCTGTAATAAAGTCATATAGTATTACAATTTACCGCAGTTTGAAGAAAATCAGAAAACATTTGTTTTTCGACTCCTAACTTCGAAACACTCAGAATTTTCAAGTCCCCTGGTCTGCAAAAATCGAGTACCCTGAATAATTGACCAATAGGAACGCTTCCTGTATTAATAGTTTATACACGGAAAAAATTAGTCGAAATTTTGAATGACTGAGTCAATCACTCTAGGATAGGGTTAAACGTATGTCATAAATTGGAAGAATCGTCTTACAAACCTTGATTGATAAATGTTTAAAAAGTAGAAAGAGTTGTCGAAAGTACAAAATAATTTCAATGAAAATGTGAAGACCAGAGGAATAGAGTTCTTGAAACACTGATACACTAATACTTCGAAGCCAGTCAATGAAACTTTCGATGACTCCTAACGAATTTTTAGAAAACAGTATAGCCAAGTTAAAAAAACATATATTTCGCGGTTATATTTACTATATTGTTATTCACATAGACTCACGCTTAAGTTATATTTATTTTTACAGATACACACGAACCTATGAAAAATCGAAAGAAATTTTGCGGTGGGATTCGAACTACCTAACACCTATCGAATGCAACTTATCCCTAACCACTAGACCCCACGGCTAACTTAAGACATTGAATATTTTGCACAAATGTCAGTGAAAAGTCAAATTTAAATCCGCGCTCATTTGTTCATTGCCGGTGACCGCGACTCCATTCAGACTGATACATATACCACTTCACCTGAGCATCCAATGTGACTGTACATTGTGAATATACAGGGTGTCCCACCACCTATGAACATGCCGATACTGGGTGATAGAGGACAAAAAAAGAAACAGAAAAGTCCTCTGGCAAAATTTGGTCTGGGCCTTAGTTTGGGCACAGTAAAGCTTCAAAGTTGGGCATGATGAACCAATCAGAATCGACCTTTGGCAACCACTTGTTTGGCTCATAAGTATTAAGGTAGTGTGCGTGCTGGCGGTTCACTTCAGCTCTCCCAAAATTTTCACATCGTTGATCTTTGATTGTTTCTACAAGACGCGAAATTCAAGCCTTTAAATTTTTTTAAATTTTTAGTTGTTCTTGCAAACGTTTATTACCGTCCTAAAAATAACGTAAAATTTGCTCAACCTAAAAAAGATTAATTTCAATTTAATACAGAACTTTCCTGACATTTCATGTAAGAAAACCAACAAAGATGTTTAAAATTCAGAAGACCAAACGAACTTTTGTTCTTCAGAATTAATCTACAAGTCTAAGATAAGAAAAACGGCTTCAAAACTCAAAAAGAAATTCTCAGTTATTCGTCGCAGAAATTTGGTTACATTTTTGTTATAAAACAAACAAATTAACTTAAAACTCGAAGAAACAAAACAAACGTTTGTTATTGGAAATTAATTAACAAGTCTATGATAAGCAATACTTTGCGATTCAATTCAAAATTTTTTGTTACATTCATTGTAACGAATTAATAAAAAAATAAAAAATGGGAAATCCAAACAAACTTTTGTTCTTTAAAATTCACCAACAAGTCTAAGATGAGAAAACACATTTTTAACCCCCAAAAGTATTTGCGATTCGTTGCAACATTTTTGATACATTTATTATCACAAAAACAAAATTGTAAGAAAAATTGTAAGAAAACCAACAAAAAATGGAATATGAGAAAACCAAACAAACTTTCGTTTTTGAAAATAAATCATGAAGTTAATGATAAGAAAACTCATTTCAAATCCGCAAAAGTACTTCTCTGTAACTTATCACACAATTTTTTTGTAATAATAATGAAACTAAAAAAAATTTAAAGCTCGGGAAACGAAACGAACTTTTGTGCTTTGAAAACAATCAATAAGCTGTTTTCAATGAAAAAACAGATTTGGAATCCCAAAAGTAATTCTTAGTGATTTTTTCATGAATTCCGTTAAAATAATTGTAACAAAGTTAAAAATAATTAAAGTTGGGAAATTCAAACGAACTTTCGTTCTTTAAACTTAATCAACAACTCTGAAGTTAGAAGACACATTTTGTTCCCTCAAAAGTAATTTTTGGGACTCATTGTATAAATTTTGTTACATTTAATTGAACGAAACTAATAAAAAAATGTAAAGCTCGGGAAGCGAAAGGATCTTTATTTCCTTAAAAATAACCAACATGTTGAGAATAAAAAATCATATTTTGAACCCCTGAAAGTAATCCTTTGAGATTCTTTCCATAAATTCTGTTACCTTAATTGTAACAAAGTTAAAAATATTTAAACATGGGAAATCCAAACGAATTTTTGTTCCTTAAAAATAACCTACAAGTTGAAGATAAGAAAAAACATTTTGCACACCCAAGAGTAAATCTTTGTAATTCATTGCAAAATTGTTGTTACGTTTATTTAACAAAACCAACAAAAAATTGAAACTGAGTAAACCAAAGATAAGAAAAATCCTTTTAAAAACGCAAATAAATTATGTGCAACACATTAATGTTGCAAAAAAAGTCGATGAAGATAAAATTTATTTAAAGTGGCTAAGTATCAAGAACTTAGGAAATCTTGAAATCAAACTACTTTAAGAATTACTTTTGGGTGTCCAAAATGTATTTTCATCTGAGACTTTTTTATTTATTTTTAAGAACGAAAGTACGTTTCGTTTAACCATGCTTTAATTTCCTTTATTTTGTTACAATGAATGTAACAGAAATTTTGTAATGAATGGAGAACTCTTAGGTGTTATAAATATGTTATTTTATTTTGTACTTGTTGGTTAATTTATAAAAACAAAAGTTTGTTTCGTTTCCCGAGCTTTAGATTATTTTATTATTTATGATAAATTTGAAAGAAAAAAAGGTTGTTTGATTCTCCGAGTTCTTAATTTTTTTGTTTGGTTTGTAAACATTGAATGTAACAATAATTTTTCAACGATTCGCAAAGAATTAACTTTGGGGATTCAAAATTTATTTTATCGTATTGTTAGAATTGTTCATTTATTGTTAAGAACGAAAGTCGCTTCGTTTATGCCGGAAATCAAAACAAAGAAATTAAAACCACTTTTGGGGGTTTAAAATTGCTTTACATTTCTTTATTGTTTTCGCTAAATTAAATGCAAAAAAAAAAAATTGTTGGTTATTTTTAAAGAATTGAAGATCGTTTCGTACAACGACATTAAATTTTTTTTTAGTTTCGTTACATTAAATGCAACAAAAATGTTACAATGAATCCCAAAAATTACTTTGTTACAATTAATGTAACAGAATTTATGAAAAAAATCGCTAAGATTTTTTTTCGGGGTTTCAAATAAGTTTTTTCATTGTAAACTTGTTGGTTATTTTTCAAGAACAAAAGTTCGTTAGAATTTCCCATGTTTAATTATTTTTAACTTTGTCACAATTAAGGTAACAGACTTTATGAAAAGAATTTCTAAGAATTAATTTTAGGGGCTCAAAATGTACTTTTTTATTTTCAAATTGTTGGTTATTTTTAAAGAACTGAAGATCGTTTCGTTTCATGAGCTTCAAATTTTGTTTTGTTTCGTTCAAGTAAATGTAACAAAAATTTTACAATGAATCCAAAAAATTGCTTTTGTGGGAACAAAATGTTTCTTTTGATTTCACCGTTGTTGGTTAAGTTTAAAGAACAAAAGTTCGTTTGGATTTCCCAACTTCAATTATTATTAACTTTGTTACAATTAATGTAACAGAATTTATGCCAAAAAATCGCTAAGAATTACTTTCGGGGGTTCCAAATCTGTTTTTTTCATTGTAAGTTTGTTAATTATTTTTAAAGCACAAAAGTTCGTTTCGTTTCCCGAGCTTTAAATTTTTTTTAAGTTTCGTTATTATTACACTAAATGTAACAAAAATTGTGTAATAAGATAGAGAGAAGTACTTTCGCGGCTTTTAAATGAGTTTTCTTATTATTAAATTGATGATTCATTTTCAAAAACGAAAGTTTGTTTGGCTTCCTCAGATTCTATTTTTTGTTGGTTTTCTTAGATTCTATTTTTTGTTGGTTTTCTTAAAATTTTTCTTACAATTTTGTTTTTGTAATGAAAAATTTATCTAAAATTTGCAACGAATTGCAAAGAATTACTTTTGGGGTTAAAAAATGTGTTTTTGTTTGGATTTCTCATCTTTAACTATTTTTAACTTTATTGCAACTAATGTAGCAGAAGTTTTGCAATGAATCGCGAAGAATTTTTTTTGGGGTTCAAAATGTGTTTCCGATTTCTAAACTAGTTGCGTATTTTTAAAAAACAAACGTTGGTTTCGTCTCCCGAGCTTCAAATTATTTGTTTAGTTTTGTTACATTAAATGTAACAAAAATTGTGTAGAGAATTTCGCGTCTTGTAGAAACAATCAAAGATCAACGATGTGAAATTTTTGCGGGAACTGAAGGTAACCGCCAGCACATACACTATCTCAACACGTATGAGGCAAACAAGTGGTTGCCAAAGCTCGATTCTGATTGGTTCATTATGCCCAACTTTGAAGCTTCACTGTGCCCAAACAAAGGCACAGATCAAATTTTGCCACAGGACTTTTCTGTTTCTTTTTTTGTCCTCTATCACCCAGTACCGGCATGTTCATAGTTGGTGGGACACCCTGTATAGATATGTAGAAGACAGTCAACGACTTCTTCGACAACTCATAAATCAGTTATTCGTTTCTGTGCTAGAGTTATTGTATTCCAAATCGTTTGGAATCTAGAGGACTTTATATGAACAATTGAATGTTTGCCTTGAACATTGTCAAAATCTGCTGAATAAAAATTCGAAAACTGATGTTCGTAGATTGTCTTCCAATAATTCGATGACTTTTTTCACTTTTTCGATGAAGTCTGCGGTTCTTTAATCAAAATTGTACGAGATTCTAAAGAAAAAGTGGCCTATCCTAGAATGGTTGACTAGTCAAGTGAAGTTTCGACAACTTATTTTTTCCGTGTAAAAGCATTATGAGTGTTCTAATGAACATGTCCAAGTAGATAATTTAAAATTTTACCTAGTTTGAGTATTCAACAAAACATAAGTGCAAATTTACACTTTGAGGGAAAATCACCCAGATATAGTACCCGTGTGGAAATTTCTTCATAGGCATAAGCGGGCCCAAAGCCCGAAAAAACCAGGCCCTATAATGGTGATCAAGACTGGGTCAGGAAAAGAGTCAAGAAAAGTTTCCCTAAGAATTTGGAAAAATCATGAAATCAAGAGTAAATCCTACTTTTTAGGTCTAAGTCAAGAGCATGATTGGACATTATGTAATTGCTGAGTTTCATAAAGTCTGAAGTTCGTCATTAACCTTCATTTTTTATAAGGCGCAACTTCAGATTCCTTTATCTTCCTTTGTATATCTCACGAAGGAATAGTAAGGAGTTGCATCGCCCTATGTGTTTTGTGAGCAGAGGTGGGACTAGCGACGTCCAAGAATTCGTTAATGCTTGCCACGAATGAAAACTCGTATGCTGGCGCGTGCACATGCGCAGAGCTGTTTTCGCCGTCACGTGTTTATACCAACTCCCATATGCTATATTTTGACATCTCGATGCACATGTAGGTTATGTTCGTTTGTTTATGTTTGTTCAATACACAAGTTCGAAACTTCAAATGCGTGTTGACATCTTTAGCATGGCAATCGCCAGTGCGCATGTGCACGGGCCAGCATACGAGTTTTCATTCGTGGCAAGCTTTAACGAATGCTTGAACGTCGCTCCTCCCACTCCCCACTTACAGGGATACTACTCCTTACTATTCCTTCGTGGTATATCTAATACCGTCCTTCTGAAAATCCATAAAAAATAGAAAATAAGTATAGTAGAATTAAATAATGAAAGAATTTTCATCTTCAAATGATAAGTTGAATTGAAAATGATACAATAGAAAATATAAAAAATAATTCAGATTTCTGCTTTTTTATTTTATTTTTGATTTTGTTAACCTCAGTTTACCTATTTATGTAGGAAATAATTTTTTTCTCACAAGTCACGATGGATGTTTCAGAAAATAGTAGCCTGGAACTTCGTCTACGAAAAGAATCGTTATTTTGTTCCAGTTAAGGGCTAGATTTCGGTAGGAACGTGTTTAAATAATTCCTAATCGACAAACTGTACTGAGAACTTTCAATTACTAAATCTGTTTATAAATAATATATGTAGATGGTAAAAATTGACATACTTCTGACCAAAGGTAGATTAAGATGTTAAGAATCCTTTAATTTCTTCTGACAACGTTTCGAAAACTCAAGTCGTTTTCCTCTTCAGGACGTATATTAAATTTCAAAGTTCGTCATCTTAGTCAATTATTACAAAAACCTCTTCCTCATCTTATCAATTTTGCAGCTTCATTTTTTACAAGAAATGTTGTTTAATTCTTTTGAAAAAATTTAAATTTGTTTAAAAAAAACATTTGTACTTTTTAAAAATTTCAATAATTTAGTTGACATAGTTGAGTAGTCAGAGACTCCCCAACAAAAAAGTTGGGGAGTCTCTGACTATTCAACTATGTCAACTAAATTGTTGAAATTTTTAAAAAGTATCTTCTCAACCTCTTCATAATCTCCTTAAAGGCCTTCTCGCTTTTTGCCAGCAACACTATGTCATCTGCATACGCGAGTGACCATATCCTAACTTCTTCTACCCTAACTCTTCCTACCACTCCGGCCTCAAGCTTACTTTCCATATCCGCGATTAAAATCGCAAAAAGCATTGGACTAAGTGGACACTCTTGTCTTAATCCCCTATACATCCAGAAACCCTCCAAAATCCCCTCTTCTCCTCCGCTCCCCTCTACACCATCGCATCTCACAACATTCACCTATCCACCGAAGGGAGCGTGCCTTTGAGATCCACAAATCTCCTGGAAATCCCTTCTCCCTAATACTTTCTTCATTAGCCCCTTCAGCCTCTCTCTAGCTTCTTGTGCACTAAGACTAACCCGTTCTTCTACAGCCCTCATCTTTCTTCTGTGAATCAGAGCAATGAAACGATTCTTTGTAAAACTCCCTCCACTCCCCACTTCCTATCTTCTCGCTTATCCTCAGCCTACGTAACCTAAACCTATTTATTATCTTCCGCACGTCCCTTCTGTCTTGAAACTTCTTAACTCCTCTTTCAGATCTTTCCCCTTATCCTACTTTTTTTCTTACACATCAACCTAAGCTCCTTTCTCATTTCAACATACTCCTCCCTTTTCACAGTTCCCTCTTTTTACTTCTTGTACTTTTTTTCATATTTTGTTTAATCTTTTCACATTTCCTATCCCACCACGGCTTCACAATTCCTCTCTCCTTCTTTCTAACTACCTTCTTTTGGCCCTTGAACGTGTACCTTTCCTAACTGCTCCTGGTACTTCTCTATCGCCACCCTAGTTCACGTCACCCTGTCCCCCATCGAGACTTCTTCCCTAACTTGCCTTCCGCCACCCTCTCCTTTCATCCACGATCTCAGTGGTTGATGGTCTGATTCTACCCTACCTTTTACTGCGAATTTCTCCGTCTCCTCCCAACCTTGCATATTTACGACCACATACTCTATTATCGATACCCCCACCTTCTCACATACGTGTATTCTCCCTCTTCATCCCATGTTACGATACAATTCGCCACTGCCCAGCCTCTACCCTCCATTCAGTCCGTAATAATCTTCCCCTCTTTATGCATTACCTTATCCTTCGATCTTCTTCCAAAACACTTTCCTTCCGTGCAGTGGCCCCCTTTTCTCTCCATTCTGGCATTAGAGTCCCCTTCCCGTACCAACATACCCTCTTCTCTCTTGCCTAGCGAGTCTTCCACCCTTTCCTTAATCTTTTCCATCCCATCCCTATTGTATGATGTCACGAACTTGTACGTCACCCCTCATATCTGCACTCCTATCATCTGTACCTCCTCGACCTCTCCCCCATCATGAACTCCTTCCTCCAATTCATCTCTAACCCCTGTCATAATTCCTCCGCTAGCCCTGCCTTTCTTTCTCCTTCTGGCCGCCTCCTGCAGTCTCCATCTATACCCCCCTGGCAGCTACGTTCCAGTACAGCAATTTCACTACTCCTTCACCATTCTTTACCCACACCTCCTCACTTCCTATGATACAAGTCTCCCTGCACCACCTTTAATACCTCTTTCTCTCTTTCCTTCCGCGTCAAATCGCGGTCCATGAAGAACTGCTCCTTCATTCCCCTTAATCCCCTACAGCCTAACTTTACCTACCTTGCCATTAACCCCCTCTATGCTCTGTAGAAGCATTTTCACCTCCACCTGTTCTCTTTCACTTTCGCTTCAACACTCTTATCCCAATATTATTTATCCTTTCTTCCTACTATTCTCTCTCCATTCTTACCTCCATTGCCCTTATCCTTTCTCTGGTCGTCACCTCCTCCTTTCTGTTCTTACGCTCTTACACTTTCTTATCTATCATGTTCTCCACCCTCCCCCAGATCCCTTTCTGCTTGTCCTCCGTCCTGCCACCTACTTTCATGTCCGACCTTCCCTCTATCTTCACTAGCCTTTTTCCGTTCTTTCCTTCCAAACACTAACTTTCTCTTCCATCTGTCTCACTTTAACTTCTTCTTTCCATACCAACCCCGAAACCCCCTCTAATCCTTCTACTTTTTCCCTCAGCTCTTCCACCTCCTTTTCCCATTTCTCGTTTCTAATCCGCAAGTCCTCCTTGATACCTTCCATCTGCTCTTTAGCCTCCTTTGTAAAATGCCCCTTAATTTTTTGGGGTGGTGACCTACGTTCCTACCGCTCCTCTTGAAGACTCAAGTGTTTGTGTGGTATAAAAAGTGTATAGAGGGGCGTGAAAACGTACAAAACACGCCTCATGCGTAGTGGTTCAGAACGAGCGTTACGCGGGGGTGAAAAGTAGGTGCTCGCAACAATTTTTTGGGATCATAAAGGGGTTGCGCTCGTTGATTTACTTCACAAGAGAAAGACGGTGATGGCTGAGTGATACACTAAGCTTTTATGCAAAACTACGGCAGCATTCAAGTCGAAAAGATGGGGCACCCCCATCCGCAGTACGCTAGGCCTCATACTACATAAGTTTTCGGTGTCAAAGGTCCAAGTAATAAAAACGTGTAGAATTTAGTTAAAAAGGGGCTGCGTACGTTTTGGACTCAGTGTGGACCCTTTTCAAACCTGTAGCAAATGATAATTTATTGTAAAATTATTTAAAAGTTCACAATAGTCATATAAATAACAAATAGTGATTTAAAAAATTAGAAATAACATGAAAAACATGTAGAAGTATAAGTAAAAAGTGAATAAATAATTCATCACGATGGTCATAAATTATAACATGTAGACAAAATTATCATTTTTAAACTAAATTATTACCTGAACATCATATGAAAAATTCGCGATTGAAAGACGAAATATCCTCGTGTATAAAAGTTTTAATATAACTTCGTCCTTCAGAACAATGTGATTAACTCGCAAATAGAAAATTGTTTGGAAACAATGAACTGGAGATAGCAATTTTTGTGTATCAATGTTATTAAAATAGACATTCATATCACAGTAAAAAGTAAAGAAAAAAACAAAATGATGTGAGAGAAGAGAAGGAAAAATAATTAGAGGTTATGGTAACGAAATGAATTGTCATTAAAGTTGAGCAACGAAAACACTGAGCAAAGATTAATATAAGAACACATTGTTGTGATTTTGGAGTGAACCAAAAGGTTCACATAAATTGAAGTTTCACATCTTAGTGAAGTTTGTGGAGAGAATTATTACGAGAAGCAAACAATGCTTGCAAAACACATATTAAAAATGTGATAGTGAAATAAAGTTAGTTTTTAAATCTGAGATAAACACATTTTCTTTCTTTATTAATGTAAAAAGATTCAATAGTACGGCGTTTGTTCAAATTTTTCTCTGAAGCTAATATTTTTGGATGTTGAAAATCCAAGTCATGACCTGTTTCAATTCTGTGTCTTTCAAGTGCCCTGATATTATCTCCATTAGAATTAGGACATTGATGCTCTTTAATTCTATAGTGTAATGCGTTACACCAGTATGTCCAATATAACAACAGTCACATTATAAACATTTAAAATAGTAAATAATATTACTTTTATGAAAAATATCTAATTTATCCTAAGGGGATGGAAAAAGGTGAAAATAAGATTTAGTAGGTCTGAAAATGACCTTCATATTTTGTAGTCTCAAAATAGTAGCTATTTTGTCCGTAATTCAAATTAATTGATTGTCCAAAATGGTCAAAATTAAAATTCTTTATATAGAGATTAGAGATATACATTGTGAAATCGCTGATATCAATCAAAAACTACGATATTTACACAATATTTTGATTAGAAATGTACCCTTTCGAGATTTCGTTTATTTTATGCTGTTTGAAAACCGTAAATACAATGGGCTTTTTTTTAAACGTAAGAAAAATTTAACACATAAATTCAATACTTTTCATTATAAGAGAATTTCCAAACAGAAAAATGATTTCAAAATTCCAAACACTTGGTTTAAGAATTTTACTAATAAAACAATTCCTGAAGATGTTGTTAAAGTCGTATCATTAGGCCCAGCTTTCTTTTTAAATTCTTTTAACAAAAAACATTTTCCTTCGCATGATTTTGTAGCCTCAATTGAATTTGGAATTTTAATTTTTCCCCCTGATGTACAAGATGAACTAAGAGTCCAATGCTCTCAAACTATTCTTAATTTTCTTAACTCACCTATTCCAAATAAACAAAAATTTCAAGATAACTTAGATTTTTCTCCAGCAATACAATTTGTTAAAGAAAACCCTAATATAATTTTCCTCAAAGCAGATAACACGGTGGTCAGGAAGGTGAATAGGTATCACAAAAATGGCAATAAAATCGGTTTGCGGGATGATATTCGTGCCCGAATATCATCCCGCAAACCGATTTAATTGCCATTTTTGTGATACCTATTCGTCCTTCCTGAGCACCGTGATAAGGGTAATATAACTGTTGCAATTGATAGATCACAATATAATGAACAAATGTTAAATTTATTATCTGACAATGCTGAATATTTATAGAAGTTAAATTTGAATATACTGCCACCACAGAAAAATCTAATAAAATTATCATCAATAGATGGGACCATAATGCTTACATATCATCAGTTGAAGCTGAACAGTTTAAAGCAAATTTTACCTTAATCCCTAGAGCATACGGACTTCCCAAAATATACAAGGAGGGAAACCCTTCAAGGTTAATAGTTACTGCCATAAATATTCCCACTGCTAAATAAATGGGACTTGATTGCTTCTAACACCCCAATTCCCAGAGATGAATTTTTAAATGCAATAGAATTTTTCCTCAAATCAACTTATTTTAAATTTAATGATAAAAATTACAAACAAGTAGACGGATTAGCAATGGGTTCTTCTTTATCACCAGCAGTCGCTGATGTTGTAATGGAAGAACTTAATTAGATTGTTTATCTTCACTCAGTTTCAACATACCTTTTTACAAAAGTTATGTTGACGATATTTTCATGATCATTCCTCAACATAAACTACCAGAAGTTCTAGAGATTTTCAATAGCTTCGATTCTTATCTTAAATTCACGTTTGAAAAAGAAGATAACTTCACACTGAATTTCTTAGACATCTCAATTACAAGGACTAACAATGACACTCTTATAACAAATTGGTATCACAAAAAAACCTGGACTGGTAGATACTTGCATTTTTTATCACAACATCCTTACTCTCAAAAGAAAGGGATGATTTTTGGACTTAGGGCTCGTCCATAAACTACGTAGCCTGGTTTGAGTCTTTTTTGAGTCCCCCCTCCCCCCTCGTAGATTGCTGTAGATTTTTCACTACCCCCCCCCCCCC
>CAKNXH010060237.1:0-11686 GCA_932178445.1 Andricus quercusramuli
AGACTTTCAAACCTTCAAATATTTCAGCTTGCAGGAAAAAGATGAAACCTGAAAAGAAAAGCATACATTTTTCTTTCCGTTGAATATACCAAAAACCCGACTTGGCGAAACTTCCCAGCGCGGTAACTAGTCCCCGTGCACAATAGGTACCCTCGCAAGTCAAACTAATTAAAATTTTAATTGAAATTTCTCGAACGAAATTGAAAATTTAAATTAGAAACCTACATCGAAGGAAAATATGGGGTGTCCTTTCCGTACAAATCCCGAATAAATTTTAAAATAAATGAAATTGAGATCGGGAAAAATTAAAATCACAATGCCGAAATCTACAGTCATGGAAAACGATCATGATAACCTAGATTTGGAAGGTGCCGCTGCTCTTAAAATAACAAATATTAATTCGGATAAGGTCACAACGAGACCAATAATCGAAATTATGGCCCCAACTCCAACCGAAAACACGGGCGCTATCCCTAAAATAATAAATAGATGCGACATAAAAAGCTCTGAGGATATGCAAACGCATTGTCGAACTAGTAGCCGGCATTTCTGAATAGGAGTCGTAGTTAACATGAGTTTCGAATCTGAGAATATCAAACGAAGCATATTTGTTATTTTTGTTTAGAACTTCTATCAAGTAAGTTTCAGCTTGACGAATTGCATTTTCAATTTCAACCTCAGGCACACCTATAGAAAAAGAAAAAATTGAATACCATATATAATATTGTTAATGTTAGAAAATTTTTGCAAAATCGAACCATTAGCAAACGTCTTGAGAAATTTTTCGGGATCAGCGAGCAAGGCACTAGCCTTAGTTCCAACTTTACTAGTATAATCAGCGCCAGTAAGATGATGCAAAGATGGGTGAATTGAACACACATCATTTCCCCACTCCTCAGCCAATTGATGTATTGGTATTGTTCTATTGCTTATTCGAACCCAAAGCTCCTGAACATTTTATTATTCTTAAATAAATTAATAATATATATTTCATTTTATACATAGGAATATTATTATACCAACCTCTAAAGTGTTTGATTTAAATGTTTGCCAATAATACAATAACAATACAGCTACGTCCGTATCTTTCGACATTACTAATATTTTATCTGCTTTCTCTATGCATGCTTGGTGAATATGTAGAATAATTCTTGAATCAGCTTCTTCAATATCGTTTCTATTTAGTAAAACAAGCAAATCAAAATCGGTCGGCACATTAGTTTGACATGGAATTTCATCGGTAGCACTGCACACTACAATTATATTCGGGAAATAAGCATTACTTTGTTCTAATACTGTTTCTCTAATAAGTTTCTGTATTAATATTTTATTTTTGCTTGATGCCCAAAACTCTAGTATTTCGTTGGGTAATGGCACATTTCCTTTAATATCATATTTATCAATTGCAGCTGCTTTGTATCTCGCTGATCTTTCACCCAGCTTTAAAGAATTCTCAACATATGAATCGAATACAAAATCTATTCGATCAACTTGTTCCTTTGCCACACCTTTGACATATTTGCAAAATTCAGAAATAAGGTCCTCGAAAGTTACCAAGTTTTTCCAACTTAATGTTCTAGGAATTAACATTACATCAACTATTAATACGAAACCCCACACATTCTTTTCGTTGAACACGAGGCGATTTTTCACTTTTTTTCCCAATTCAATAATAAGTTCACTCTTCCTTTTTTCTTTTTTCATCGACCCATCCTCGTTGAATAACGGATTTACTTCAGTTAATTCAAAGGAAAACAAACATTCCAGATTAAACTCACGTTATTTTGCTAAATCGACTATTCTTCGAGCATTTTTGTTTTGCTTTGCGACTGGAATAATAATTTTTTCTAACGACCCGGTTTCTTGATGATGAGATTTGAAAGTCCGGAGCTTAACTTTAGAAATCGTGGCGGATAATGTTTTTGATTTTTCAACAAAGCTTTCGACAAAGATTGTTGCTAGCTGTTGCTTGATAATATTCCTTAAAGGTTCGGAGCCACTTTTGAAAGGATTATAATGAGAAGTGATAATCTCTATTATTTTGTCAACTAATTGTTCAGTTTTTCCTGTCTTAGATTTACTAAAATCATGGTGTTTTGGCAACTCATCATTATCAGATTCTACACGTGTAATTTCTCTAAATAGATTTTTATTTGCTAAAATTTGATGGTACGTAAGATTCCATGTCGTTACGTAGTCCTTTTTCTGTGTCTAACCTATAATACCTGCATCGCTTTTCTGGGATGGATTAATTGATTGCTCCAATGCTTGGTCGCCTCCAACTGATGTGAACTGCGCCGTTGTTCGTTTGACGGTGAAGTTTCCTTTAACAAATTGCTCCTGTAGCTCTGGTTTTGTTAGTGGCAATGCGCGTATATCTTGTACATACTGAGAAGCAGCACGGAGATAATTTATGCGATCAAAAATAGCAAACACAGGTAATGATTTTGTCATACAAGCTTCACGTAAGTTCCAAATGCTCTCTCGATCGCTTCTATCTAAGTCTCTCAACAACTGCATCAACTTTCTTCCAATGGTGTGATACTTAAACAAAGGAGATTCATCACATCTCCTGTCAATAAATTGTTTAAAATCAGTAAGGAGTTGGCTTTCACTCTCACAAAAACCTTCGAACAATGATTTACTCTCTTCCAAATTATTCTCGGAAAGAGTATCTTGCAAAGTGCTTAAAGTCGAAAGCTCATCGCTATAGTCTTTGTCGGGGTTCTCATTGAAAAATGATTCAATTTGAAGGCGCTGCAAAGCTTCATCAAATGAAAATATTGCATGCATACATCTGTTGTAATGCAAACCGCTCATAATTTGTTTCACGACATTTTCTCCAAAACACCCAGTTTCTAAAAGTATATGTTCTATTCCACTACCTTCGAAATAACGCATAATACAAGCTTGCAAAATTTTCATCGTGTGAAAAGTGCCTAGCATCAATACAATGTCTTTAAACTCTTCAGGTCGAAGTAATTTAATATGATTTGCTATTCGGTAAACGCCGTCATCGCAAAATAAAGGAATATACTTTTGGTCAAGTTGAGATAGAAGGTCCTTAAAGTTGCACGTGACTGTGTACACTGTTGCATATTCATTGACCGGATGTGGAAAAATGGGCATGAAACCTACACTGTCGATTTTTGTATTATCATTAACGACAATATAATTAAACGCAGCCCAATTCGGAGTAGTTTGACATTTTTGGAGATATTCGTTCAAAGTAGATGAGATGTCCATGCGGAATAAAGCCCATCCTAAATCTTTTTTGGTAGTTACTTCAAATGACGATGGATTAACTAATTCGATAGAATTCAAGGAATGCTCATATGTAATTTTGATGGGCCCACTCGGTTTAAAAAACTGTTTGAGCTTTTGACTCTGCAGTGTCACGCTTAAAGATCGTTTGGTTTTATTAAACGATGTGCTCGAGATGTCTGGTTTGAGTGGGACTGACTCAGATTTTTCTTGATACGCAACGCATACAGTATCATGCATAGTGTTTAATCCTGACAATGTCGGCCCATTGTGGTCAAAGTTGTCGAAAGCTCCCCTAGTGAATTTATTTTTAATAAAATGGCTTGGAAGTGGAACTTTCGACAAACATGATTCTATTTTATACTCCGCTAAATTAACTTTGGCTTTCAAAACTTCGTCATATGAAATGCTTAAACCCAAACGATTGAAGCTTTTAATTGAAACTTTACTTTTGCATGTACTGTGGATACTCTGAGCAATTAAAACATGTATAGGAGTTTTTTCTTTGCCAGAATTTAAAATATAATACATTACTTGAAACAAAGCTTTTAGTTTTGAAAGTTTATATTCCGAAAATTCTGCAATTTCCATATTTTTTTCTGTCTTTTTTTCATAGAATACAATTCTGTAAAGAAAATAATTAAATCTTTTGGAATGTTACATTTTTCCCACGACGATCTCAATGTATTCACATCTAAAAACTTACACTGTTAGAAATATCTGGTTGAATTTTCAACCACATGTGGTTGAAGTTTTATACAATTACCGTTGTTGAAATTTCAACCATGCAGTGGTTGAAATTTCAACCACCCAGTTGAAATTTCAACAATATGTAATTGAAATTTCACTAACGAGAAAAAAATTTTATTCGGTACAGATAGTGAATTTCAAAGCAATTTTAATTTTTCAAAAATCGGGAATGAAACCCATAAAGATTCGTGGAAAATACTTTACTTTGAGATTCACTAACTGTACCGAAAGAATTCTGATAAGGAATCAGTGAGTTATTTCGTACGTTTGTGTCACGTGTGATTCATGAGATTAACAAAATGCATGTAATATTTAGGAAAATAAGCAGCTTTAAACAAGACAAAAAAAGGTACGTTGTAATCTTGGTTGGAATTATATTACCGTAATGAGTTGCGCACCCAATTAGACAAAGTTTTCAACACTCGTTTTTGTAAACATAACCTAAAAAAAACATACAGCAGTTAGTACCGATACTGTGAATGAAATGTTTCCATTATGATAATATTATTCCAGCTTACCTTTTGTTTTTCTTCTTTGAAGCTGCTTCTTTTCCTGAATATTATGTCCTTTATTAATATTATTGATCTCACGACACAAACGTACGGAATAACTCCTCGCGGGACTCTTTCTCCTTGGGGTCTGGCCTCGCGGGAAGTATGAGGGGGCATTGTGTAGTTGAATTTTCAACTACATTTGAATGAATTTTATTTCAACTCCGTGGATGAACGAGATTACAACCACAGAAGTGGTTGAAAAGTGGTTGAATTTTCAACATATTTCTAACAGTGTATCTTTGAGACCGAAATCAACAGAAAGCAAAGCATTTTTTATTAATCGAGCACTTTGTCTGAGAATATTGTCTGGCCTTGATTTACTTATAATATTATCCAGCGAAATGCTGCTATCGTAAAACAAAGTTGGTTTTTTTTATCTGACGGTATTGAAAATTCTATAGTTTGAGCATAATGTTCTGTCAAATAATTTTTTACGTCGACATTCATAATATTCAATGTGGAATGCGTGTTTTTGTTGGCTTCATCACGCACGCTGGATAGTGTAAAAATCCCTGACGAATTCGTAACATAATATCATTAATTTCGCGAGCAATTGCATCTAATTTACTAGTTGGCTCTTCGACAGAGTTATTTGTTTGTTCATTACTAGATACGTTATTATTACTATTATCACTCATCGATGTTTTTGGACTAGAAACTGCTGTTTTGACTATTTCATATTTTTTCAAATATAATTTACTACAGTTATTATGACAGTAAATATCTGCTGCAAATATTTCTGTAGCATTTTGCAGATGAGAATAACGCATATATACATCATCTTTAAAATACCTCGTACTTTCGAAAAACTTTGTCGCTCGTTCTATTTCAGATATTCTGAATGTTTTTGTTTGCCCTTTATATTTAACGCACCCGCATATAGCACATTTATGATCATTACTCACGTTTTCTGCTGATTTTGCATTTTGCAATTTTGACCTTGTCAATTTACTATTATCCTTTTGTGCCTCGTTCTCTGCCAATACATCACAATTATTGTCTCTTGACTGTCTTCAACCTTTTCATTTAATTTTTGCACTGCTCTTGCAATATTTGTTTTGTGTGTGTATGCTTTATAACACTGATTATTCATATGGTAATTGAACAAGTCGTCAGACTTCAAACTCTTAAGTCTCTGTAACACCACGTCCTTTCTTTGAATAGCAGCTTCACGAATTTTCTGACAACCATTTTCTGTACTTTTCATATCACGGTCAACTTGACTAGATTGACATATAGCGCATAAAGATTTATGAAACTCAACATTACTATTTTGAGACATCTTGAATGGTTACTCCGATCCATCCATTCTCGAACACGTAAAAGCTGCAACTGCAGACCAATCTATACTGTGAGGTCGAACGTACGAGTGATATCCGCAAGTTCAAACTCGCTCGGAAGACATAGCACGAACACGAGCGCGAACGAGTATCATCACGTCTTCTGCTAGGCTTTTCTAGCTTACATAGCAATGCTCCGATTTTTTCGTGTAAAAGTAATAACAATGGTGTTATTATTAATAATGATAATAATGATAATAATAATAATTGTATCTCCATTGTGAAATATGTACAATAACCAGAAAACTAAATATAAATCAAACGTTGCAACATACAGAAAGCACAAGCCCATATGTTTTGCACAGCTAGGCGCCGTGGTCATAAATTAATTAACAACTAATTAATTTAACCCAAACATAGATTTTTTATACATAATTATATTGTATATTTTCCGGTAGAATCGATTTACGAAGTCAGATTTGAGGTTAATAATTTTTTTTCAGCAAAAACCCGAGATCACATAATTTTGCAACTGAATTTGTTAATAACAAAAAATTGACTGGGAACTCGGCAAAACACCCGGCAAAAACATATTAGGATTCAGCGACTTCAAAAACATAAAGATTCAACTATAAAACCGCGAGCCATTTCTCAATAGATACTCATGCGTCACCGCGCAGCGCTCTATATATAGCCTGTACGTTCTTTAACTTTGAGAAAATATGCAATAGTTCAAAAGTTATCAACGTACAAAGTTAGTGAAGAACGTCGAATTTGCAACATTTAAAAATTAATAACTTTTAAAATACGCGTTTGACGAAAAAATTGCAAGAGACCTTTTCGTCTCAAAGTAGCATATATTTACTAAAAAAATAGTTTACTACAAAAACAACATTTTTACGTATTTGTTTAAACAACTGCGATTTAAACAAAACTGACCATGAGTTCGGCGAAACACCCTCGATAATCGGATTCAGCGACCCCAAAAACATAAAGATCAATTATAAAACCTCGAGCACCTCTCAAAAAATACTCAAGTGTCACCAGCGCCCGGACTACCAGACCGAAATCAGCTTAAAGAAAAGTTCAACACTGCTGCTACGCGTATTAGGACCGTAGGGCCTAATCTTCACATCCCACTTCTGAGACTGAAGGACCGGTATTTATTAAAACAGACTCGGTCGGAATAATAAAAGTTTATTAAGAGAAACGTACACTTCGGGCTACATGCTAGATGTTAATCGAACGAGATCTCCGAAGCGAATCCCCGAAGCCGATCTCTTTCGCTTTCTCCTGCTTTCTTCCCAGCGCCCTCTTACAGAGAATTACATTACGCCGCCATACTGGCCCGCGAAAATTTAAATCAGTTTTACATGGAAATATCTATCGCCTACAAAATGTAAATAAAAAGAAGCGATTTCGAAACTTTCGAAAACTTAGAAGACTGAGGCAAGGAGTGGGAAACTGAGGTAGCAAACCAAAAGTCAAAAATATAATAAGAAAAATCATTCGGGAAAAATATTTTATTATAAAAAATACGAAGAAAAATATAAGAAAATAAAAAACAATGGGTTATTAAAAGAAAGCAATAAATTTGCATAATATTTCAGAAGGTTAGGAAAAATCGACGAACAAAATTATTGTTTACCAGAAATTTTCGAAGGTATTGTTGAGCTTAAAGAAATCCAACCAGCCCAACTAAAAAATCTTTTAAAAAACAAAATAACAGTACACGAGGGAAAACCTCATAGGGCGACTCAATTAACGAAACACAAAATCGAATCCAGGGCCGCGATCCCATTCAACAGCGATATTATCACGTGAGCCTAAAAATTAAGGAAATAATTTATCAGACAGTTGGTACATTATTAGAACAAGACATAATTGAACCGTCTTGCTCGGATTGGTCAAATCTTATAGTGATGATCAAAAAACCAGGTAAAGATTATAGATTCTGCTTAGATTTCAGAAAGGTTAATAATATTACTAAAAAAGACCTCTACCCAATCCCACTCATGACAGAAATACTGGACACTTTAAGATCGACAAAATTTATCTCCAAAATTGATTTAAAATTAGCTTATTTACGAATCCCATTAGAAGAAAACTCAAAACCAATATCAGGATTGACAGTCCCTCGAAAAGGCATGTATTAATTTAAAAGGATGCCATTTGATTTAACCAATGCTCTAGCCACTTTCCAGAGACTTATGGACAAAATCATCACTTCAGATTTAAAGCCAGACGTTCTTTGTTATGTAGATGATATTGTAATAGTAACACCAAATTTTGATGATCATTTGAAATATTTAAAGATCGTCTTAGACAAAATGAACTAAGCAAATTTAACTATCAGTCCGGACAAATGTGAACTCGGCTGCTCAGAAATCAAATACTTAGGTTTTAAAGTTAACGACGAAGGACTCCAAATAGACGACGATAAAATTCAACCAATCCTAGAATTTCCTAAGCCCAAAAGCATTAAACGAGTACAGCGCATAATAGGGATGGCAAGTTGGTACAGAAAATTCATTTCACATTTTGCCGAAATAATAGAACCGATAAACAGATTGCTTAAAAAAGGCAAAAAATGGGTATGGGGATTAAAACAAGATGAGGCTTTCCAAAAAGTCAAAGATCTCTTAACTTCAGCACCAATTTTAACATGCCCAGATTTCACACAACCCTTCCTACTCGAAACCGACGCGAGTAACACGGGGTTAGGAGCTGTACTCAGACTAACAATCGAAGGTGTAAATTACGTAATCGCTTACGCAAGTACAAGCCTGAACGGTGCGGAATCGCGTTTTCGGCATCTGAAAAAGAATGCCTAGCGGTAGTTTGGGCCATACGAAAATTTAGGCCATATTTAGAAGGTTACAGCTTTAAAGTAATCACGGACCACTTAGCGTTGAAGTGGCTCCATAACCTAAAAAATACCACTGGCCGATCAGCCAGATGGGCATTAGAATTACTGGAATATGACTACCAAGTCTTATATCGTAAAGGTAGTTCAAACCTAGTCCCTGATGCCCTCTAGAGATCAGGGGAACCAGCAAAAAACATAGCGTTCCGTTAGCTTGTAGCGTAGAAAAACCGAAAGTGGACGTAGGCGACAAAACAGATGACTGGTACTCCACTAAAATTAGAAAAGTGACAAAAAAGCAGAAGAATACGAAAAATGGCAAATCAGAGATTCTCAACTCTACTTTTACAGAACCCACCCACTAAAATCTACTTTACTACCAGATTCGAACTCCTGGAAATTAGTCGTCCCCAAAAAACTTAGAGCTCAAGTTTTACGGAAAAATCACGACGAAACCCAGGCAGGACATTCTGACTCAGAGAAAACTTACGCGAAAATTTCCAAACATTACTTCTGGCCAGGGGTATATTCGGACGTGATCAATTACGTAAAAAACTGCCAGATCTGTCAAAGAGTAAAACCAAGTAATCAAAGTAAGATAAGATAGATGGGAAAAAGTGTAATCGAAGAATCATGGACCATGGTAGCAGCTGATATCATGGGTTAACCACCGAGTTCTTAAAAGAGAAAAAACCAATACATTTTAGTGTTTGTAGATCTATTTACAAAATGGGTCTGAATAATCCCAATTAAAAAAGCAAATGGAAACACAATAGAGTCAGAATTCCACAAACGTGTCATTTAGCGTTGGGGAACACCGCAGATTCTTCATACCGATAATGTTACGGAATTTGTAAATAAAACTCTAAGAGACTTAACAGAAAAATATGGTATCGGGCACACGAAAACGCCAAAATACTACCCTCAAGCAAACCCAACCGAGCGATACAATAGGACAATTAAACAAATAATTAAAACCTATTTAGATAACAATCATACCACCTGGGATGAATACATAGACGATTTGCAGTTCACAATAAATACTAGCAAAATCTCTTCGACCCAATTAACCTCAGCATTTTCGAACTTAGGCAGTGAATTAGAACCACTCCAGTCCCTTAGAAAAAGTTTAGAACCCGATAGCGAGATAGAATTCCAAAGTGGCGACAAATGGACCGATAGATTAAGAAAGCTGCAAATAATAAAAGAAGAGGTTCAGAAAAATGTAGATAAAGCAAACGGAAGACAAGCTAACAGTTACAATTTGAGAAGAAGACCGGTAGAATTTAAAAAACGCGATAGGCTTTTAAAAAGGGTAACCAAACCATCAAATAAAGCGGATGAAAAAGCAGGTAAGCTTTACGACCAGTATGAATGGAATATAAATGATTTTAAATTAGAAAATGTGAATACAGATAATGGTAAAACGACTCTAAGAAACAATTTGAAAGATAAGAGGATTTTGACTCCCAATACACGACAGAAGTAACAGTCTTTTCTAAGAAGAAAGAAAAAGACGACAATAGAAGAAGAAATATAAACCTTAGAAAGGAAGTACAAACAGTGGAACGCAGAAATAAAAACCGTATAACAGGTAACAAATTGACTCTGACTATTTGTTAATAAACTAAATTAAATAGTTTCAATGGGATTGACAATGTTAATAATCATTACATAAATAAAACAACAACAATTGAACTCAAATAAAAAAACAAACTCATAGGACAATCGAGCTTTCAATGTTGGACAAGGTAGTTCTGGCGGAAGTCAATTAGGATCTGGAGGATTCAACTCTAATGTAAATAATAATGCCAATTCTAACGCTGGTGCTCAGCCATTGGCGAATGCAAACGCAAACACTTCAGGTTCTTCTTCTGGATCTGGAAACTCAGGAGCTAATGCTAAAGCTGATGCTTCCAGTAATACATCAGTTAGGGGCAGTGGTGGTAGCGTCGACATCAAAAGTGGTGGAAACCAAGGAGGATCACTCGGGGCTGGTGGTTCAGCTGGTGCCAACGCTAAAGTCGATGCCAGTGCAAATGCAGGAGTTTTCAATGCTGGGCAAGCTAGATCTGGCGGAAGCCTAGTAGGATCTGGAGGTTTCAACTCTAATGCAAATACGAATGCCAATTCTAACGCTGTTGCTCAGTCATTAGCGAATGCAAATGCAAATACTTCAGGTTCCTCTCCTGGATTGGGAACTGCAGGAGCTAATGCTAAGGCTGATGCTTCCAGTAATGCATCAGTTAGGGGCAATGGTGGTAACGTCGAGCAAAAAAGTGGTGGGAACCAAGGAGGGTCTGGAGGTTCCAACACTAATGCTAACGCCAATGCTAATGCTAATTCTAATGCCAATGCTAATGCTGGCGGAGTTGGCTATAGCTCAAATGAAAATCATTCTGCTTCTTCACAAGGTAATTAATATTTTAAGACTTCTACATCATTTGACAAAAATTTCAATACCTAATTTATAATTTGTCCAGTAGCAGATAAGTCTGGTGCTCATTCATCAGCAAATGCAAACACAAATACTTCAGGTTCTTCTTCTGGGTCTGGAAATGCAGGAGCTAATGCTGAGGCTGGTGCTTCCAGTAATGCATCAGTTAGAAGCAATGGTGGTAACGTCGAAATAAAAAGTGGTGGGAACCAAGGAGGGTTTACCGATTCCAACACTAACGCCAATGCTAATGCTAATGCTAATGCCAATTCTTATGCTAGCGAAGTCAGTGATCGCTTGAACGAAAATCATTCTGCTTCTTCACAAGGTAATTACTCTTTTGAGACTTTCACATCATTTCATATAAAAATCAATACATAATTTATAATTTTTCCGGGAGCAGATAACTCAAGTGCTCAGTCAGCAGCGAATGCAAACGCAAATACTTCAGGTTCTTCTTCTGGATTGGGAAATGCAGGAGCTAATGATAAGGCTGATGCTTCCAGTAATGCATCAGTTAAGGGCACTGGTGGCA
>CAKNXH010060238.1:0-88801 GCA_932178445.1 Andricus quercusramuli
GTGGAACAGTTTTGACGAATGAGGTGACTGCTAGATCTTGTTCAGGCACCCCATTGGTCAAAACTGTTACACTATTCTACTAATCTACCTCCATGGGACTGCGCCCTGAGATACATTGAGCCATTGAGCAATAAATTGAATAAAATAAATAAAGAAAACAAAAGAAAGGATATTTAGACTTAAGAACTGCACTTTATTAAGAATGTTGAAATTATATGAAATAACCTAAATCGATGCCCACCATTAAATAACAAAGATAAATCTCTATTAGCGAATTAAAATTAAGGAAGTCAAGTATTGAAATAAGTGATTTTGCGAATTAGAATTTAAGATAGATAGATGTTAGGGAGATTTACTGTGTAACTTTAGAGCAGAGTAGGATTTTCTTGAATAAATCTTTTTTTTAACAGAGAAGAAAGAAGCTTATACTTTCTCCATAGAGTCCCTTTATTTTGCTATATGATTCAATTAATTGAAGCAGGGTAAATTCCTCTACACTTAGTTAACCTAGTTATATACGCGATTTCCAAGGTTACAGTATATATTGCAACCCTCAACTTTTGTGAGGTTATCTATAGCGGGCGATGAACGTCATCGACCCAGTGAAAGAGAATATTAGAGACAAAAACTGAATGAACGGGATCACACGAAAGTGAGAATGAGACTTGATTTCTCGTAAAATAAAGTATTTATTTCTCTATTTTATTTGTGCAATGCCTCGGATTCAACGTGTAACTGTGAAGGGAGATATTATCTCGTTAAATGACATCGAGTAAAAAATAGAATATCCGAAAATAAATCTATAAACTGAATTCGAAGATCAATTCATATAATTATAATCATAGCAAACATCAGCTAAAATTTTATAAAGATACTTTACTTGAAGAATCGAGTCTAATTAAAATTAATTTCCGATTATCATATTCCCACGCGAGGGATGCGCGAATTGTCAATAAAATAAGATTGAAGAAATAAAAATCTATAGATCTTTGGTAAGCAAATTAATTTGTTAACTGTTTCAATCAAAATGATTAATTTCCCACGTGAGGGATGCGCGAACTAAGAGTCTATAAAACAAAGTCTATTGCACTTTAGCAAATGCGTATTATATTATAAAATACACTGCCCTGCAAAAGTTTGGACTCACTTAGAAAAATCGTTTTTTTGTTGTTGTATTTATCGCTTTAATTATCGTTCTCAGACTTTTTATTTTTATTATTTCAATTATCTTTAATTATCATTTATTCATTGTATGAAAGTATGTTTATTTTAAAATATTGAAAAATCGACAATATTAAAATATATCATTTTTAATTACTTCAACATTTCTTTTAAGTCGAATCAATGTTTTCAGCAGGCTTAGCAACGATTGCGACCAGAAAGACTTCAGAAATTGGTGGAAAGAATGCCCAGAATTTGTAGGGCAATCATCAAATCGAAAGGCCAACATATTGGTGAAAAACGGCTGGATTGATTTTCTCAATTTTTTCCAGAAAAAAACTCAAGAATATCACAAGTAAATGTTTATTACTTATTAATAAATTGTTTATTCTAAACAAATACGTTGTATAAAACAGTCTGAGAACGATAATTAAAGCGATGAATACAAAAAAAAAAACGATTTTTCTAAGTGAGTCCAAACTTTTGCAGGGCAGTGTATTAAAATAAAATATGAAATATTCGTGGAACAAACTCTACAGAGTTTAAAAAGGGAGATTCCCTCTAGAAAGTTGCTTTTAGAGCGGAAATGGCCGCAGTCAGGCGCAGGTAGCCTTAAAGTGACGCAACGGTCAGATTTCAAATCTCAGTAAGAATACAGTGCTTTTCGAAAAGCAGTACTTTGAATTTTCAACCAGGAATCACTACCTGGACAAGAGTTGGGAGTAGACTCAGCTCTTCTCGTAGCAATTTATGGCGTTTATCATAGTGAGCCTAAGCTGAGAAGAATGATTTATTGCCTGTATTCTTGCTTTGGCTTTTATTTTGAAATATGAGGGATTAACCCTGTCGATATACAGTCAAATATTCGTAATCTAAAAATAGATATAATAGCTTAAACACTTCTGTGAGTTTTCAAAAAGAATGAAACACGAAAGGTTATTATTATCGTTCTATTTTCTCGGTCAGATTGACGAGTTGACTCGCGTCTGCCCGTCAATAGATTGAGTTTTAATCACCGTACTCTTTTACGTAGGATATTTTGTGGACCAAGGTACAAGGTTGACCTTGCTTTGCTCGAAAATGCACCTTTTGTAAAAGTCCCTAAGCACCAATCAAATGCATTCAATATTTAGTACAATATAAGATGAGTAATTCTCACAAAACTGTTAAGCATCAATATCCTGAAATAAGAACATCAATTTATTCGCAAGAGGCGTTATTTCATTTCAGGACGATGTCCACGAATCGCTCATCGAACCAAATACTTTTTTAAACCGGTTTACAAGATTAATCTTGATCCGCTTTAAATATGTTTAATTCTTCATGGAAGGATTAGAATAAACGTTTGGATTTCTCCTTAGATCTATTTTAATTTCTCCTCTAGATATCTGATATATATCGGTATGAGACCCGGGAACGAGATAGATCTCGCTCCGCTCTCACGAAGATCTTACGATCCTTGTCGTTTGCCGGGAAGTAGGAATGGCCGATTCTGGATCGATTCTTCAAAGATCGATCTTTTTCACTCAAAAGATCATCTTTTGAATCGATTCTTTGCGAGTCGATTTTTTATTGGCTCGATTCTTTACACCCAGAATCGAAGAAGCGATTCTTTCATTTCTATTTATTTATCCGTCCGTCCTATAGTTCCGTGACCACGGCGTACATCTTTTTATCTTTATTCCTCCTACAATTTTTTCTTTTGTGCCCAGACCAGACTGCATCTCAATCTAAGCGCAAGCGCAACCTCCGCTCAAAATTTTTATTACCCAAGTTTCGAAATGGAATAAACCTCTTTTTCTATCCTTTATTGTTAGAAAGGGAGGTCCGAAACTTTTTTGGCATCAAAGTTGCATTGTAGGGAGCCGTCTGATTGGTTGACTTTTTTTCACTTGCGCGTGGTGAGACCATAGTTTGTTCGACCATGAAAGACTAGTATATTTAAATATATTCTAGTAGACAGAAGAAAAGATATTATCTTTGACAGAAGAAAGAATAAGGTAAATAAAATTATATTTATATATTAGTTGTTCGAATATTAGATTTTGGTTTGATTGGTAATGTGGTACTTTTTATGTACCAATATCCAATTTCATCTAATTCGTTTTACACCCCCTCTGATTGCCTGCCCTTTATATTACTTGATCGATTCATGAATCGATATTTTCGAGAGAATCGCCCATCCCTACCGGGAAATTCGTAACTGTTGTTTTTTGGCTGCGACTGGGCCCCTTCGATTCCTGACCCAGTTCAGCCTCCCACTACTCTAAGATCTTTTTAGTGGGGAGACGCGGTCTTGCGCAACAGAAATTCTTCTGGCTGTGGGCAACTCTTTGAGTATTTTCTCCTGAGTTTAGTAAGTTACCTACAGACTGGCTTTAAATGAAACTCAAAGCTTACAATATATTCCTTGGGAATCAAACCGAAGGGCCTATGACAAAGCTACCGAACGCGTCCTCGGCTTGCGGATAGAGGGTCCCTGTACCAAGGGTTTCTGCTAAATATGATTACAAAAATGAATAAGCAGTCGCGGAAAATTGTCCAGGGATGGTCCCGAAGGTATAACCCCTAAGCGAAGGCGTCCCCACCGTGCCGAAAGCTGAATGACACCTGGTCGAGGTGTCTCAAACGGTGACCTGAGATACCGGGCGACCTCTCAGAGTGTCAGCCTTATCCCTTCCCCTAGCTGCTCGTGGGAACAACAATGACAACACCAAACATAGTTGTAGTAAGTGCGGTTCAAAACAATCGAACGCGCAGGGCTCCCGACAATGGGTCGGACAACAATGCCGACTACCCTAAAGTTGGGGGAGCCAATCGAGACGGAGTCAATGCGATGGACCGGCCACAGTGGGGCAAAAAAAGTTTATGTGGACAAATTGATATTCAGGAGCCATTTTTTAACCGATTTGAACGTTTTTTCCTTTAAATTAAAGCGAATAAAATTTTGAATAAATCTGTCATGGCAAATTTTGGAAAAAGTTTTTAAAATTTTTTTAATTCATAACAAAAATGGAAAAAAACAACAACAAAAAAATTAAAAAAAGTATCGGTTTTCGAGAAATACTTGGATTCAATTCGAAATACCTAGAATCATTAAAGCAACTATCCGTAAAAGTTGTCTGATAACTTAGCAATTGCTGAAAAATTTATTGAATTTGTTATAAACAAATAGGTGGGTGAAAATGGATTCATGGGAATTGGCAGCGATTCGTCAATTGGTTCGCACCATTTTTGAACAATTGAGGGAAATAAACCGTTTTTTAATTAATTTCATCAAAAATAATAAATAATTTTTCATTTTATAAACAAATTTTATAAACAATTTTCCACAGCAGGTATTTATGATGAAATAAATCAAATTTTTTCTCCTCAATCTGCCAAAAATTTCACTTACTGATCATATTTAGTCATCCAATAGCAATTGATGATTGTTTAAACAAAGGTAATTAACAAATGCACTGTTAGGCTATTTTTATAGGTAAAGACCTGGTTTTTTCTTCTTATTAAAGTGTGAATAGCTAGTTTCTAGATATTCTTGTAGCTCACATGACATTCAACAATTTCTATTATTAATAACAATTGTTATAAAAAAATTTTTTCATACTAGGCATTTTGCAACCAAAAAAAAAGTACTTCAAGTTATTAGCAGCCTGTTATTCATTAATGGCTCTTTGGTTATTGGGCAAAAATAATTGATAATTGTTTAAACAAACTTAATAAACAAATTCATTTTTCGGCTATTTCTGAAGGTAAAAACTTGGTTCCTTCAACGTGACCAACTTTAAATGAGTAATTTAAACATTTTTTTCAGAAACTTCGATAACGATCAATTGTCTTTATTGTTATTAATTATTTTATAGACAAATCTTTGTCCTCCCATACATTTTCTATAGGTTTTATAGGTTAGTTTCATCAGTTTATTTTATTAGTTTTCTTTATAGTTAGTTCAAATTTCTTAGGATTAAGACGTTTTGTAATTAAGCATGGAGTCTCTTAAAATTTCCAATAGGGAATTGAGCAATGTGCTCGTGAATTCCACTTCTAAAACGGTACAAGTTTTAGTGGATTATTTTCAAGAAAGGTATAATCCTTCTGACAGTTTGCAAGAGATTATTCGCGTTAACCTGACTAGATATTTCATGCCAGCGTTCTCCAAAAAATGGAAGAAATCTTTTTCAGGTGAAGGAAAACGAGAAGAAATGTTTCTTAAGCAAAATGAAATCTGGGTTGTAATATTGTATTGTACCTGGTGTTAATATTATTAATTATTATTAATCAAATTTAATTTCGCTTAAATAATTATTTAAACGAAATAATGCTACTTGAAATTATTGTTAGATTTGGAGATTCGATAGTATTTGAAATAAGGAAGGAATAAACGATTTAACATAAATGAGAAAAATAACTTTGCCAGATAATAAATAGGTGAAATTGACAGTGCGGGGATGCGACACGGTTCACGGTCAAGTGCCATGTCACGTGCAGTGTACATGTACAGTATACACGTCTCAGGTCGAAGTGTCCCGGCGTCCCTGATAGAAGTTACAACATGAAAGAATGACATGTTAAATTCTGACTGACGCCATACTGGGGAACGGGTCAGAGCATCAAAAATCACAGTTCTTATTTTTAGTTACACTGGTTTTTATTAATGCTTCTTCACTCATGCATGTGTGACAATATCAAGTGGTGTCATTTGAAAAAAAAAAAAAACATATTATTATTCAGAAAAGTATCATTATTTTGTTAACAAGTATTTTACTTCTGTTGCAACATAGGAGATAAATACATTTGTCATCTCCAAAATAGCTAAATGAAAGTATAAATCAACAGAGTGTGGCGATGGTCGTGGGGGTTAAGGCATAGGCTTTGGACCCACTCCGTCGGCTTGCGGGTTCGATTCCCGTCTCGCACTCTGAAAGAGTCTCGGTGGCCCATGTGTTGAACACTTGCCTAGCAAGGGAGTTGTTCATCTCCGGAGAGTCGTGGGACGGGTACCTCTAGAGAAAAAGGTTCTCTAAGTACTTAAGGCTGTTGCTCTTGGTGGTTCGGAACCCACCTTAAACTGTAGGTCCCCCTCCTTCCACCAAGTAAGTGTGTGGGGGGTGTGTGAAGGAATAGGGAAGAGATACAAGAACAATGTAAATCCTTAGGGGACACATTAGAAGCTTCCATTCCAAGTATAAATCAACAAATCGTCTCGGTAAATGTTCTTTGATAAAAATTTATATACCGTTACTATTTGAAAATTTTACAAAAATATTACTGAAATTAAACATTATTCTAACAGTTATACAAAAGGAAAATTTGAAAATGGATATTAAATCATAATATTTCAAGCAAACAGATTAACAAAATGAATAATATGTGACCATTCCTACGTCTTTGATAATTTAGTACAAAGATTCACTCACATTTGTACATGGAAATAATGTTTCACTGTTTTAACTTAGTTTTTCTTTCAAAATTCAAAATGTATCTGCTTTGACATATTTTCCCCCAAAAATTTTCAAATAAAAAACAATGTAAACGATCTCCCAAAATTGAATACCCAGAAACTGAAAAACTATTTCGAGTATAATTATTGTCAAGAGAAAACTACTGCATAAAAAAAATAATAATTTTTTACCATAGATCCTGAAATTGAATCTAGTTTTTATAACAATGATACTCCAATTGGATGTCAACGAAGCGCAAGCTTATCGAGAAAAAATGTATTCAAACAATATTTTTAAGTATCTATGAGTTCAAACTTTTAAATAAAAATAATTCTTCTCGTTGTCCATCAAAAGTTACTAAGCTTGTATAGCATTACTTTTCTGTGTAGAAAATTTTTTTGAACAAAAATTACTTTTATAACTTTTAGCTCAAATAAAGCATAATGTTTCCGTAAAATTTTCCGAGCTGAAATTTATTTTAGGAGAGGTATTTACTACACAAATGAAATTTTGTTCCACTAGTTATAATATTTTACATGTACATTTTCTATCATTTTACAGCAAATTTTGAAATAAAAAATTAAAATATAAATTTTGAATTTAATAAGAAGGCCTCTCCGTATATCAAGAAAAAATTTGAATCAAAAACAGTAAAAGCAATATTTTTAAACTTGCTACACAAAAAAAATTAAAAAAAAAAAACAATTCTGCTTGAACCTTACCGCTAGAAATAATTTTTGTGATACACATACACTTTTACAAATTTCTCTGATACTATTTTTCTTCTATGCAGATTGAATTTTTAAATTGAAATTACTCTTATAAATTGTATGTGTCTTTATTCACTGTTGAATCTCATCATCATTTATTATTATATTAAAAAGATTGTTTACTGAAAACAAATAAATAAATCGATAACGTATCTGTCTTATTTGGAGAAAATTTCTCTAAATGAAAATTATTCTTAAATATTTTACATTACTGTTGTCGTTATTAAGAATTATTTTTGCTTTTAATATAAAATCCACAACTTTCGAAAAATATCAATCAAAAATATTAGGAATATCTCATCTAGTCGTCTAGGTTTTTTGGTTGAATATCTAATATCTTGCAAACTTGTGTAATGGGAGGAAACGGGACGGGAAACTGACCACCCGGTGAAGGCTATTTATCTGTACAGTAAAGCTAGATGAATATTACGTATGAAGGATGTAAGGGTAATAAAAAAACGTTTTAGTGGTGAACAAATAGGAGACATGGAGAAAATCAGAGAAAAATTTCACTGAACCATTGAGACATCTAGCAGAAATTAATGGGGGCCGCCCCCCCTACATCCTGATATCCCCCTTTTGGTATCCAGCTTAATTCTTAAGTTTCATAACATAGAAATAGAACTTTCATGACACTAACTTTTGCTGTCGAGTATTTTCAGTGTCGATAGCCTAAAAATATAGTTTTGGCTGGGTGTTCAGTATTCATCATTTTCTACAATTCTATCATCATACCATGTAATTATAATTTTTTCTTTGAAACACTCTGGGACGTCAATCAATTTTTAATGGCATCGGATTATGTATCAATTACTGATACCCAGGAAGCGGCTCAACTACGATAGAAATATGCACATGCTCCAAATATAATATTAATGTACATGTCAACTCACATAACTATTCAAATATGTTTCGCAAATGAGAGAGGTCAGTGAAAGTACGGTTTGTCATATGCGAATGTCGATGAGACTGCTCTCCTGATCACTGGACAAGTGAAATCGACATTGTTTGAAGCAGTATTCTGATTTATCACTGAGATGCCAATATAAAATTCCAGAGATTTACTGGTGAACAAGTAGTAGACATAGAGAAAATAAGAAAATATTTTCAGTAAAGTAAACTGGTGATGTACCAATAAAAAAGTACCTTCTCAACCTCGACCGCGGCGCCACAATTGCCGGAAAAAAGGCAAAACTCCCGCACAATAGTTTGCTCAAATAATTTTAAGGTTATTTATCATTTCAACTAAGCATTTCGCGTAAACATTTTTAAGAATATATTTTGATTTGACCTTGAATTCACGTCGAAAAGGCGTTCTGCAGCGATATACCTCTGTCTAAGTGCAACATGTATAGGCGAAGGGCATCGAATTTTCTAGAAGCACATATGATATTTCGTGAAGGTATCGATAGACATCATGATTTTCGATGCACTTCTAGAAAAAGTTTCGAGAGCATTCTACAAGTATTTTCTTAATAATAATCAGACGCTGTACAGTACGTGTTTTTGTGATAACTTTCCGACTTATTGGAAAAGCTTGCTTAACTGACACTACAGAAAAAGAGTCAATTAAAATATCTGTTGAAAGAACGGTTGTTGGTTTGATAATGCCTTTCAATGAAAAAGTTACCACCGAGACTCTTTCAGAGTGCGAGGCGGGAATCAAACCCGCAAGCCGACGGAGTGGGTCCAAAGCCTACGCCTTAACCCCCACGACCATCGTCACACTCTGTTGATTTATACTTTCATTCAGCTTTTTTGGAGATGACAAATATATTTATCTCCTATGTTGCAACAGAAGTAAAATACTTGTTAACAAAATAATGATACTTTTGTGAATAATAATATGTTTTTTTTTTCGAATGACACCACTTGATATTGTCACACATGCATGAGTGAAGAAGCATTAATAAAAAACAGTGTAACTAAAAATAAGAACTGTGATTTTTGATGCACTGACCCGTTCCCCAATATGGCGTCAGTCAGAATTCAAAATGTCATTCTTTTATGTTGTAACTCGCTTTTCTTGACCTACACGGCAAAGCCTGGATTGAGGGTATTTCGATTTTCCACCGTTCGGGGGCAACAGGCCTCAGGCCCATTTCTTGTTCTTCTATCAGGGACGCCGGGACGCTTCACCCTGAGACGTGTATACTGTACATGTACACTGCACGTTACATGGCACTTGACCGTAAACCGTGTCGCATCCCCGCACTGTCAATTTCACCTATTTCTTATCTGGCAAAGTTATGTTGCTTATTTATGTTAGATCGTTTATTCCTTCCTTATTTCAAATACTATCGAATCTCCAAATCTAACAATAATTTCAAGTGGCATTATTTCGTTTAAATAATTATTTAAGCGAAATTAAATTTGATTAATAATAATTAATAATATTAATTATTATTACTTATCATTTATTTATTGAAAGGTTAAAAGGGTCGATTGAGAAGGTGAGGGATCAGACAGGTACAAAAGCAGGAAGAGAAGAGGGAAAGAGAGGCTGGTGGGACGAGGAATGCAGGGAGAGTAAGTCGAGAATGAAAGAGTATGTAAGAAAATGGAGGAAAGGAGAAATAGAGAAGGCGGAGTACAACAAGAGAAAAAGAGAACATAAGAGGATGCTGGAAGGAAAAAAGCAGAAGGGAAAGGAGAAATACAAGGAAGAAGTAGAAAAAGCAATCAAAGAAGGTAGGGTCTGGGATGTGATAAACAGGGAAAGAGGAGGAAGGAAGGGCGTGAATGAAGAAATAGAAATGGATGAATGGACGGATTATTTCAAGGGTCTGCTAGGGGGAGAACAAAATTGGATTAAAGGGGAAAATATAAACACAGTCCAGGGAGAAATGGAGGAAGCGAACGAAATAACAAGAGAAGAAGTGAATGAGGCGATAGATAGACTAAAAAGAGACAAGGCTACAGGAGAGGATGGAATGGAGAACGAAGCGATAAAGTTTGGAGGAGAAGGGATAAGGGAAGGGCTGTGTAAGATCTGCAACAAGGTCTGGAAAGGAGAAGGGTGGCCGGAGGAGTGGAGGACAGGGCTGGTGGTACCGCTTGTCAAGAAAGGGGAGGGTGTGAAGGTAGAAGAGTACAAAGGGATCACCCTCATGCCAGTGGGTTATAAAATATACGCGGAAATTCTAAGAAAAAGGTTGGAGAGTCAGATAGAAGATAAACAAAGGTTCCCACATAATCAGACGGGATTTAGAAAAGGGATGGGGATAATAGATAACATTTGCGTACTCAACTACTTGGTTAGCAGATACTGAGGGAGGAGAAAAGGGAAATTAGTAGCCTTATTCGTAGATTTTAAAGCAGCTTTTGACTCTGTGAATAGAAAAGTGCTATGGCAGGCAATAAAAGAGAGAGGAATAGAGGAAGGTTTAGCGGAGAGGATAAAGGAAATTTTTACTGAAACCAGGATTAGGGTAAAGATAAAGGGAGAAAAAGGGGAGGTTTTATAGACAGAAAGAGGTCTGAGGCAAGGGTGCCCGTTGAGTCCGCTACTATTTAATATGCTGCTGGCAGACTTAGAGGAAAAGCTAAAGGAGAAAGGGAAAGGGGGGACGATTCTGGGTAATAGCAAACTATACTCTCTAGCATACGCGGACGACGTAGTTCTATTAGCAGACGATGAGAAGGGGATGAGCCTAATGATAAGAATTTTCAAAGAGTATGTGGAAGCGAAAGAACTGACGGTGAACGTAGGGAAGACCAAGGTGATGTGCTTCAGAAGTAGAAAGACCAAAATAGGTTATGTTTGGAAGATGAACGGACAAACAGTAGAAAGTGTGGAGGAGTTCTGTTACTTAGGTTTCTGGTTTGAGGCAGGAGGGGGAAACGAGGTGCAGGTGAGGACGATAATCGAATGTGTGAGCAAAGTAATGGGCCAAGTATGGGGCATAGGAAAGAGAAGGTTCAATGACGACTGGAGAATGAGGGTCTGGTTGTTTGATGCGTTAGTTTGGGCGGTGTTGTGTTACGAAGTGGAGGTCTGGGGATGGAAGGAACATAGGAAAGTGGAAAGCATGCATGAGAGTTTTCTGAGATGGGTAATGGGGGTTAGCTGGAGTTGCCCAGGATACATGTTGAGGGAAGAACTAGGAAGGGAGAAAATGGTAACGAGACAAATTAAGAGAGCCTGGAGGTTTGAAGCGAAGGTGAAAAGGGAAGAGGAGAGTAGAATAGCACAAGTATGCTTGGACGAAGTTCGGAACAAGGAGAAGAGAGGAAATTTGGGAAATTCAAAATGGGAGGAAGAAAGAAAAAAAATGAACGGGGCTTGTGATATACAGGAAGGGGTTCTGGATTGGCAGAACATAGAATTAGAGCTACTAGTAAGACAAGGAGAAGAGAGATGAAGAAAGATTATGGACTCGAGGTACAATAGATGGTATGTGATGGTCAAAGAGGTGACGGAACCAGAATATTTGCAAAAGATGAAAAAGGAAGACAAATGTAATAGGGGTATACGGTTTAGAATGGGGGAAGGAGTGAGAGCTTGTAGATATTGGATAGATGAAGAGGACAATCTGTGCAGAGTATGTGGATACGAAGTGGAGTCATGAGCACATGTGTTAGAGAGGTGTACATGAGAGGAAGATGGACAGTTGAGTGTGGATGAATGTGTAAGATGGATTTTAGATGGTAATGGACAGGGAGTGATGTGGATGAAAAAATTGGAAGAAATAAGAGAAAGCAAGGGATCAGGGCAGAGCCAAACGGGTATTCCTGTTTACAGGAAACTAACAAGTGAAAATTTAAAATTTTTAAATCGGTGTAAATGCATTTGATGGTAAGAGAAAACGGAAGCCCGGGAAGATCGCTCATTGTCTGTAGTTTAAGAAGAGTATTACTAATATTATTGTTATTATGTGAGGCGATGCATTAGAAAATAAGTAGCGGTTAAGTTAGACTAAGGATGAAATGTAAACATATGTACAGGGAACGGAGGCCTTCAAACCCGTAAAAGGGAGAGCTCAAATATACATTATTATTATTTTACTTTTTCATTTATCTTTTAATTTTTTAATTTTAATTTTAATTATTTAATCATTATTATTAATTATTATTATTATAATTATTATAAATAATAATTAAATTTACATTTAAATCATAATTTAAATATGTCAGAATTAACAACATTTTTGAAATGCATTTTTATACATTATTGGTAAGAAAAATAATTTTCATTTGCGAAATTTAGAAATAGTTAATTTTTATAGTCGAAATTTCTTATTTAATTCATTTTTATACATTAGTGGTATAAAATAATTTTTATTTGTGATATTTCAAAATAATTAATTTTTATAATAAAAATTTTCAACTCTCAAAAAGTTAGGTTAGGCATAAGACGCTCTACTTATTTTCTAAGTCTCCCTCTTCCCCACTCCAAATTCGCCAAAGTGCCATCTATATCGAACCCCCACTTCAAATTCACCAAAGTACATACCACAGCGGACCCCAACACTCCAAATTCGCCAAAGTACCAAGCATGGCGGACACCCCACTCCCAGCGAACCCCCCACTGCAAATTCTCCAGGGTACCAGCAATGGCGGACACCTCCAACTCCAAATTCTCCAAAGTGCACCTTATCTACTTACACAATTGCACGCACAGAATCTTACACATATCATCGCAGGCTCAAACGCTTTGAAAAGTCGCCCCCGCCGGGGGAATCGAACCATACCTAAGTACCTAAAACCTGTCCTATAATTGAAGGAGCGCAAATTCCAAAATTTTCCAAAAATCCTGTGTATAATGTTTTATGGAAATTGTTGGTGCCAGAAACACCCAGAGCTTCAATACGTTTCGCATCAGTCTTTGCGAAATCAAGCCGAATACCTCCGGAAAAATGGATATGTACGCGGAACGCTTCCTCAAACGCTGCTTGAACAAGCTGCAGACGAAAATCAAACGACATTAAGACCAACCGCAGAAAGCAGGCAACTTCTGGAAGATGATCACAATTTCAGTACAAGGTGGAACATCAACATGCAAGTTCCTCCTAAGCCCCAAGATCTGGCTGAAATGGATGCCTCCCTTCGTGGAGATATCTCGCAAGAGTCCGACCTCTGGACCATCAATTGCTCAGTTTATAGTGCTGCGAGAGCTTTGGCTGATTCAAATCGAAGGCTGAAACCGACGATGGATCAGAAGACCAGAAGACGCTTGCATCAACTGAACAAGAAAATTGGATGGGCAAGACAGAATGCGTCCCGTGTTCAATGTGTGATTGACTACATAACATCTGGCAGACCGTTCACGGAAAGGGTTCGAAAGTTCGCCCAAGAACTAAGGACCTTGAATCACACACTGAACAAGTCAAAGCTGCTGACAATCAAGCAGCATATTGTTGACAAAATAAGGCTGTTATCTGACGCAAGGAGGAGGATACAGAAGAGGGAGAGATGGAACAGGGAGAATCAACAGTTTCTTGCTGACCCATCACGCCTCTTCAGTGATCCCCCTGTTTTTGTAAAAAATCCACCCAAGCCCAAGGAGGTAGAGACTTTTTGGAGAGAGATGTACAAGATCCCGAAAATACTAGAGTTGAAAGAAGATACTGACAATATCATCCGCTTCAAGGGGTTTTGCGACAGCCTCATAAAATCTGAGGAGGAGTGCCCATCAGTCACTGCCGAAGAGGTGAAAAAAGCACTTAGAGGCACGAAGAACTTTTCCGGTGCTGGACCAGATTGTATCAAGAACTTTTGGTGGAAGAAGTTTACTTCTATACACCCACACTTGGCCCGCATATTCACCTCATATTTAAAATCGGAGACGCCCATTCCGCAGTAGCTGGTGTTAGGACGCACCATACCCCTGCCGAAAAAAGGCAACTTGTCCAGACCAGAGAATTACAGGCCAATAACTTGTTTAAACACACTGTATAAGATCTTTACAGCTGTCCTTAACAAGAGGATTGTTCGACGAATTGAGCCTGTATGGCGAGAGATGTACGAACAACGTGGCTCGAAAAAAGGTGTAGCAGGCTGTCGAGAGAACCTGCTGATTGACAGGTGTGTCTGTGAAGACGCTACAGTCCATCAGCGCGTCCTATCAATGGCCTGGATTGACTACCGGAAAGCTTTCGATTCAACCTCTTATAGACTTATCATCTGTCTGTTGGAAAGCTTGAAAGGTACATCCACACATAGTGAAATGCATAGAGAGATTGAAGCCTCTTTGGAAAAATAGATTTACCATCTCATCTAGGAATTATCGCCTGACGACGAACAACGTCACCTTCCAGAGGGGCGTCTTTCAAGGGGATAGTATGAGCCCTTTGCTTTTTTGCATCACACTTCTGCCTCTATCTCTCGCACTACGAAATTCTCCTGGATACCTCTGTGGCGACACTAATCAGCGTGAGCATAAGGTCACTCATGTATTTTATATGGATGACCTGAAGATCTATGCCGCTGGTAAAAGCAAACTTCAAACTGCTATAAATATCGTCAAGAACTACACAGGAGAGATTGGGATGGACTTTGGTTTGGAAAAGTGTGCCAAAATTCCTTTGAAGAAAGGAAAGATTACTGGCGTTCCCAAGGACCCTGAGCTTTTGGATATAAGTGTTATTAGACATCTTAACACTAGAAAGACCTATACCTCGGCGTGCCTCAAAGCCGCATTCAGGACGTAACGTCAGTGTAGGAGTCTCTCCGAAGCAGATACAAGCATCTTCTTCGACAGATTTGGTTTTCCAATCTGTCGGCGTTGAACAAGGTATCTGCGACTAACATGCTTGCCGTCCCGGTTCTACTCTACTCGTTTGGGGCGGTTCAATGGACGAAGAACGAGCTTAAGGCCCTTGATGTCACCACGCGTAAGATCATGCATATGCATAAAAGCTTGCATATCAATTCGTCAGTTCCACGATTATACATTTCACGCCGTCAAGGCGGACGCGGACTTCTGAATCTCCAATGTCTTCATAACCGAATTGTTTTAAGTACAGCTTACATAGTTGCGAATGGCAGAGATCCTCTCCTAAAGATGGTCAGAAAACACGAGATGATTGGCGAAGGAGCGTTCCTTTACAAAGCCGCGGAGCAAGCTGCCGAGGCCCTTGGCCTGAATTTCAACATCAGAAGTGAGGAAAGTGCATTACTCCATCTAGATGCTTCACGTCTAAAAGCCGAAGTAAAGAAAGCAGAGGTTAGAAAATTTCACCAAGAGCTACTCGACAAGCATATGCACGGAAACTTTCACAGAAATGTAGAAAAACAGTCCTTGTCAAAGGAGCAAACTTTTGCTTTCCTCAAATCATCAGGGCTCAATTCAGGTACAGAAGGCTTCATTTTCGCATGCCAGGACGGTGTAATCTCCACCTTAGCGTACCGCGCCCGCATTTTATGTCAAGAAGTTCCCAGTGATAGGTGCAGAGCGTGTCATGCACACGCTGAGTACCTAGAACACATACTATCGGGGTGTCCGACCCACGCAGGAACAACGTATATCTATAGACATAATGCGGCCCTAAGAGTACTTTATTACCACCTTTGTCGCTCTTACGGTGTTGGTCGCGACCCCGCCCTGCCGAACGTTCCAAGGGATATAGAGTCAATTGTCCGAAACGAGAAGTGCCAGATTTTCTGGAACTACGAATTTCGGGCAGCAGTCTCCGTTGCGCACTCGAGGCCTGAAATTGTTCTCCAAGACTTCGAGAAACGAACTATATTCGTGATCGAATTCTCGGCTCCGTCCGAATACAACATCACTGCAAAGGAGAAAGAAAAAGAGGAGAGGTATCAAGACCTTAAAAGAGAGATGTAACGACTGTACCCAAAATATTCGGTACGAGTAATTGTCCTTGTAATAGGTGCTCTCGGAGGTGCGAAATTATCACTGGGTCGTAACCTTAAAGCCATACCCGCGTGCCCCCGCGTGGGGTTGTTGGTCCCCCATCGGGCGCCTCCCCAGGTTGCGGATAGGGGAACGCCTCCCAGATATGGGTGGTACCAGGGAAATCAAATACCCGGGGTGGACAAAAACCAGCTAGGGGAAGGAACCCGAACAAGAAACCAGTCATGAGCGGGTACGACAAAAACACAATACCCCAAGGGAGTAGAAATCTCCCCGCAGGTTCCAATCGGGTGCAAGCCCCGGTGGCCGATGCCGGTTCCATGGATTTTGGGGGGAACCAATCGTACTTTGACAGGAGCGCATGCGAGGAACTGGGTGGTCCTTTGGACGTGACAGAGGAGGTGGAAGCATCAGTGAATAAGATGGACATCGCACAAATGGATGCCAAACTCACAGAGACGTATGATCTCTTTGAAGAGTTACGAGGCATCATAAAAGAAATGGTAGATTTCAGCAGCACGAAGAGGAATATGTGGCTTCCAATTAGGAAGGGCTGCAACGAGCGGAGAGAATTATGAAGGAACTGCGCGATCACTCTTTAATGACCGAAGGTCTTCATAGGGATTTGATCGAAAATGCTGGTCGAACTGCCCGAACGAGAGCCATGACCCGAAAGGAGAAGGCGAAGAAGAAGACAGGCGAAAGCTGCACTCAGACTGATGGATCTGTGGCAGCTCCCAACACCCAACCTGGGAAGCTTGAAAGGGAGCTTTCAACGAGTCCCGTAGGGGAAAATGTTATTAAACAGAGGGCAAAGAAACAGAGGACCCGCACGACCATCGTGGCGTCCTCGACACTAAGGGATGAGGAGGTGGAAGGGATCGCTTCTACACCTGCACCCACGAAGAAGAAGAAGCAACCGAAGAGGAGGGCACGACCCGAGGCGGTTCTCATTACACCGGCCGAGGGTCTAAGCTATGCCGAGGTCCTCAAGGACCTCAAGCTGAAGGTGAAACCGGACGCCCTTGGTGTGAAAATCAGGGGTGTCAGGCAAACCAGAAACGGAGAGGTCCTTGTGGAGCTCGGACCTAGAGCGGAGGGCAGGGCCGAATTTTCGGCTGCCGTGAGAGAAGCTTTTGGGTTCGGGGGTACTGTGCGCGAGCGTGTACCCCGCACCGAGATCGAGGTCTTGGACCTCGATCCAACAAGTGAAGCGGAGGAAATCGAGGAGAACGTCAGAAGCTACTTCGGTGACCAGGGTGTTGGAGAAGTGAAGGTCAGCCTCACGAAAGGCCCTTCAGGGGGAACCTGAAGGCTTTCGTGGAGCTGCCAGAGGAGTTGGCTGCGAGACTGGTACGCACAGGATACCTGAAGGTGGGGTGGGTGTCCTGTCGTGTACATAAAAAGGCGGAAAGGGTTCGCTGCTACCGCTGCCTAGGCTTCGGCCATATGGCAGCCGGTTGCGATGGCCCAGACCGCACGAAAGCATGTTGGAGATGCGGCAAGGAGGGCCATAGGGCTGCGGAGTGCGAAAGTGTGCCGCAGTGCTACCTCTGCGCCGCAAAGGGGGAGAAATCCCGGACGGATCATCTGCCCGGGACTATGAGGTGTTGGTCGTTCAGAGAGGCAGCCTCATCGAGGAGACCTCGAGGACGACCAAGTTAAAGAAAAGCACCCAACCAAGATGTTCGAAGGTCGACGAGCCCGTTGTGCGGTACAACCGCACTGCTGAGGACGATGCGTGCATCTTGGTTGGGTGCGCAAAGTCGAAATGCCAAGCTGGCCTAGTATGATGGAAGTTGAAGCACGACTTAGTGGCCTTACCCCCACGTCCTTGAAGTTATGCGAAAGCGGTTCCGAGGACATGGGTTGGCGGGAAAGGAGTTGAGGTTTAGTGGGTAGGTGCCGTTTGGTAAGTCCCACACTAACCTTCGTTCCTTGTGAGCTGCGCGCCCGTGTGTGCGTCTCGCGTGCATGTATATTAAGTGCATGCGCGTGGGATGCGTATATTGGGCTAGAATTCCCCAAAGTTCGAATGTGGTTGGTGCATATATATATATATATATATATATATATATAGATTAAATAAAGATTACAATCATGTAAGGAAACATACTACACAAACATACATATACATATATATATATATATATATATATATAGTATATTTTGTTATATAATTGTAATCTTAATCCTAGTTTTATTGTTATTATATCCGGAATTGAAAAAGCGCAAATTCCACAATTTCCAAAAAAATTGTGTATAATTTTTTATGGAAATTTTTACTGACAATCAATCACACATTTTTTCAATAAAAATTACAATATTGTTAAATACCTACGAATCTTGATATTTAAAATTGAATAATAACAACTTTTTCAGGACAAAGTTTTAGATTTACTTCTTTCATTTGCTTACAAAATCAACAATTGTTGTATCAGGTATGCAAAATATCAGACCAAAATATTCAACCGTGCGGCCGGAAGCTGGAATTCCTTTTTATAGTGCTGATAAATCCCCTTAATGGTATAATTTACGGAGTTTCATTTGTATTATACTTATTTGACGACGATACTGAAGATGTTGTTTGTTTTCAGATATTTCTAACGGTTTAGGAGATCCTTATAGAAAATTACAATTTTAATTGTTTAGAAGAAAAATTTGTAGAGTTGTAGTCGTTCACACTTACAGATTCTGAATTTTTGAATTAAAAATAACTAATTCAATATTAAAAATTTTTTCATTCGTCAATCTTAGTACTTCACATCTGTTAACTGTTTTATTTCTGAGTCCAAAAAGTTTCGTGTTCAGACAAGTTAGCGCCGACTCCAAATCACCCTGCTGAGACCATAAAAGTGAAACATTATCTGATGTCTCGTCGCAGTTTTTAGACGCATCCAGACATCACCGTTTCGAAGAGGAACTCAAGACATATTTTTACATTGTCTGCCGTTTTCTTTGTCGTTGTCGCCGTTGTCTTTATATCGGATCACTTTTGAAAAACTACTCGGATTGGAATCTTTTCTGGCACAATTTTTGAAGGTGTAAAGAGAAAGGACGAGTTCGTTAGCCAGCTATTTTCGATGAAGATTCAAAAAGTTAGAGCATTCTCAAAATTTTTAAGACCATTTCTTTCAAGATTTGAAAATTCTATGCACGGCTATTCGCAGTACTCGGAAATTTGAACAGCTTATCGTTATGACTTTTTTTCATGCAAGATACGAAGAAAAAATGAATCCACTAAAATTGTGCACCCAAAAAAGATCTACACATTTTTTAGTAACCCCTATTTATAGAGCTCGAGAGGTATGCTAGGATAAATCAGTGTGGCGACAAATAGATTATAAAAAGAGTGTCAGTGGAGTGAATGACGCCAGAAACAAAAGACCTTGGGTACTAATGGGCCCGCGCGGGGTGCATCACGTGATGATTTTGTGGGGCTCTTGACTTGGGGTGATCGCTAGAGAGATTGATCAGCAACCTGAGTTACCAGCTTTCCTCACCGAATGAGTCAGGCCTACCCCGAAATGGAAATGGCATAATCGTCACTCCGCAATTTTCTTCAAATCTTAATATAATCTCGTGAATTTGTTGTCCGCAAATCAAATACAATCAATCTTTTTCTAAATTTGGTACCAGCAAAACAAAAGCATCATTCAGTCGCCCTGTAATAGATGCAGTTGAATCACAACAAAGGCCTACAATATTGTCCGTCAGGGTCTATTCTTTGAGTGCTTTATATACAGCATTCGCCAGCGAAACGTTTCGCTTTTTCCAAAATTATCCAAAATCAACTTTATATGATCGTATTATTTGCAACTTAATTTGTTCAGATTTGTGCAACCAACTCCATCCCCTAAAACTCCTCCCTATGCGACAAACATGATGGCGGGGCCAGCGAAACGTTTCACTGGCCTCGACATCATTCAAAAATAACTTTATATGAGAGTATTATTTTCGCCTTAATTGTTTCAGATTTGTGCAACAAACTCCAACCCCTAAAAATAACCCCCTATGCGAAAAACATGATGGCGGGGCCAGCGAAACGTTTCACTGGCACCGACATTATTAAAAATGAACTTTATATGAGCGTATTATTTTCGTCTCAATTTGTTAAAATTTGTGCAACCAACCCGAATCCCTGAAAACTACCCTTAATGCAGCAGACATTATGGCGGAGCCAGCGAAACTTTTCGCTGGCCCCAACATTATCCAAAATGAACTTTATATGAGCGTATTATTTTTGTCTCAAATTGATCAAATTTTGTGCAAACAACTCCAACCCCTGAAAACTACTCCCTACGCAGCAAATATGATGGCGGAACACGCGAAACGTTTCACTGGCCCCACATTATCCAAAATCAATTTCAAATGAGCGTACTATTTTCGACTTAATTTGTTCAAATTTGTGCAACAAACTGCAACCCACAAGAACTACCCCCTATGCGGCAAACGTGATGGGAGGGTCAGCGAAACGTTTCACTGGCCCCGACATTATCCAAAATTAACTTTAGATGAGCGTATTATTTTCGTCTCAATTTGTTTAAATTTGTGCAAATAACTTCAACCCCAAAAACCTGCCACCTATGCGGCAAATATGATGTCGATGCCTGCGGAAAGTTTCGCTGGCCCCGACATTATCCAAAATGAACTTCATATGAGTGTATTATTTTTGTCTCAAATTGATCAGATTTGTGCAACCAACTGCAATCCCTAAAAACTACCCCCCATGCACCAAATATTATAATATAATAATATTATAAATGACAGTTGTCATATCTTGTTGTGTATAAAATAGTTGAATTGTTTACCAACACTCAATGATCTTTTTTGTCACAAGTATAATTTTATAATAACGTTCGCTTTAAAAGTGTGCCTATTATTTTCTCTAGTGAATCGAAATATATTTTATGAATACATGCCATTTTTTCATATATATTTAAGCTGACTGCAGTTCTTACATGTAGCCTCAATCCTTATTAATTTTGTTCCTTCGTTACAAATTCTCGAAAAGACTTATATTTTTAAGACTCTGAAACATGAAAAGGATTATACTTCCTTCTGCCTACCTTCTTGAAGGTGGATTAGGCCGACTGGGGATACCACTGAACAAAACGAAACGTGCCTGAAACTCTACCCCGTGGGTGGTATTGAAAAGAGTTACTTTATCCTTCTAATATTCATCACAATTCAGAAGGCACCACCTGGAGGCATCCGAAGAACTATATATATAAGGCTGCGCCCCAGGCCAGATGAGTCATTCACTTATTACAACGCGTAATTTGTGATGTCAGAGGCCTAGATGTTTGGTTTGGCGCGCGAAGACAAGTTTCGTGATTCAGCTAATCAGAATGGCCGCTACAGCAGAAATACGCAGAAACTAGACTTTATTGCGAACAGCCCAGGAAACAAGAAACGATTGACCACGTTTCAATCGTATTTCAGGTCGTATGAAATGTGTATCTTAAACTGGAATGGCAGATTGCTGACGATAGGTTAGAAGTGCCCATGAATCGGAGAAGTGGTTATTTTACGATTCACCAAAAATATATCGCTACCGATTGAAAAACGACGGTTAATCGTAATAATACTATAAAATAATAATAACAAATAAATAATAGATAATAATACAGCTAAAATGCGGATCTATTGCGCAAATTTTGGAAATTTAAATATTCCAAACGAAGGAGATTGCTATTTGCAAGTGTAGATCCTCGAAGTTGAAAAAATGATTTTGGGAAGCGGAGAAATGCCGCACATTTGGAAAGTAACGGGATTGAATAAAAAAATGATTGTACCTTTTAAAAATGTCTCTTCAAAAATTATTTTATTCGAATTTGAAGACAAAACGTTCGTCTGTAAACCTTCGAATGTCATAGAATTTGGTTAATGGTGCATGACTCTTTGTGACTTATTGAAAATAAAAAATTAAGTATTTTTGCTCTTACAACTGTATTACGTGTAATGTAGAATGAATGTTCCTAGGGAATATTGTCGGAATATGGCCCTGAATGTGTTTTTAATATTCCTGTCGAACTTTGTCTGAACATAGCGTTGAATGTTCCCTGAATGTTTCTGTGGAATGTAGCCCGAATATTGTCCTGCAAGTTTGCGGAATGTTCCGGTCGAATATTGAGGCAATATTTACAAAAATTTTCCAACAATTCTGTTGAAATTTGCTGAAAAACTCCTTTGAAGGTGTCAAGAAAGTTTCAGTGGAATATCACTAGCGCATTGTCTTGAAAGAATAAAGTATAATCTCTATTTGGAAGAATTAAGAAATTTCTTTGAAACCGTGCTTGGCCATTTTTTTATTATTTCTTCTTGCACACAACACAACTTGAAATAGTAAAATTGATTTTGCGACCAAATACAAGTGTTTATACTAAATTTTTATTAATTTGCATTACACATCTGTTTAAAACATCTCTATTACGTCACAATTTTGAAGAAAACGTGGTCAAAAAGTTCGAATGTCTAACGAAACATGAAACATTTTAATCTTTATTTAAAAGTAACTAAGATCTAAGCTTGAAATGAAAATACATTTTTTTAAAGGACCATTTTCGTTAACTTGAATCTTCTTCAAGTTCGTCTTCTTCGGATTCTCCTTCAATTTTCTCTTCCATATCTTGGTCGTCCATTTCATCCATTACGTTTCCGTCTTCTTTGTTTTGTTTCTTGCTTTAAAATGTAAAAAAAATTCAAACATAGAACGAATCCATTTCTAATCAGGCAGACTCGCTATCTTCAAGTCGTGAACGACGTGAAATAACACAAAAAAGTAAGCGGTACAACTTTTCAAAGCGACGAAACTCCTTTCTTAATACTCTTGCGAACCTTTCGTTGTTGACGAGAAAAATTCGAAAATTTAATTGGATAAAAAATCAATTCTCTTGGCCACAAAAATGTTTTGGCCCGCTGATAGCTTATAAGAAATGTTCTTGATAATAGTAGACATTTAATTTTTTCAATTGGCAAGAAATATGAAATGAAACAAATCCAAATTTAAAGGCTTAGCTTCCAAGTTTTTTCATCATTTTTTCGACCGTCGTTATAAATACATTTTCGATGAATGAGTGTCTTCGGTCTTATGGATATACAATCGATGTTTGACACCTAAAACCGCTTTTTGCTCTTTACTTAAGACCCTACGACCGAAGAAACCCCTTTATCGAAAATCGGCTTATCAAGAAATATGAAGGCGGGTTAGAAAGAAAATAAGCTTAATTTGTATCTTCAAACAAAGTTTTTGAAATTTTCCGATGCACCTCAAAATGTGATGGCAAAGCTCATTCGAATCGGTGGAGTAAATTTCAATATCTCAGTCAAGTACGTCGAATATTATAGATCTATGAACACTAAAGAAGCATATAAACAATACTAATATGTAATAAACGTATAATTCTCTGGTGTCTCTTTTTTTTGCACCAGTCAACCAATTTGAGGTAATTCTTTTAATTTCCACTTCTGTGGCTTTTGATCTTCTCTCTTTAATAACAGCTAAATAAGAGGACTTTTTATTTTAATAATTCTGGATACCGCAAATTTTATTTTTCCGAGGGTGCAAATTTTTCTACGACCCCCAACCCTCCCTTTTCATCTCTTATAAGGAATGATTTCTAGATGTCTGCCTCCGATTTTCTTGGATCTCGGATAAATGTTAGGGGATCGAAAAATAAGAAATACTGGCTCTTTCATTTTATTGCGTTTTCATATTTAGATGGTGAAATCGCCCCTCAAACTATTTGGCTGAAAATATGACAATTCATAATTCAAATAATAATCTTTAATTTTATGATATGAAAGCTTTAAACTACCACCAAATTGCAAAATACGCAAATGTCAAACTCAAAATTTGTGCATTACGAGGTAAATCATCCCTAATTAGTCAGTTACGTTAATCTTGTAATAAAAAATAAAAATATTGCATAATGTTTGAACAAATGCAGACAATATTAATTCAAACCGTAATTCGCGGACACTTAAACCTGAATTAGAAAATTATTGTTATTTTGGTGGTAAATTAAGGTTAAGTCTTTTTGAATTAGAGTTTGCATGATATTTTGCTGCATTTCTTTAAAAATTATAGGATTTAGCATTTTTTTATTTCAAGATAGACATAACTAAATAATTAAGCGTAGTTCACTACTTGACGCTGTTCCTAGATTATAATCGACCAACAGCATCAAGCGGATAATAATTATTATCAAGTGGGTGATAATTATTATCAAAGAACTATTCTAGTAACATACTATTTTTTTTCAAGTTTTTCCGTTGAAATTTGCGTATCTTAAAATTTAGGAATAGTTTACCATCTTGTAAATGTTATATTACAATGCAGACACGCGACGTGTTCTATACGGGTGCTTTTCCTTTTGTGTTAGGTTGTAATTTTGGTTGTAATTATGAGTAATTCATCCCCCAATGATCTTGGTACGTTATAAATTACTATTCTATTATTAAGAAATAATTTCCGCGTATGTTTTTTTGTAATTAAATTAATTTATGATACATTTTTTCCATTTTTATATGAATATTTTGATAATTAGGGTTAGTTTTTCTCCCTAATAAGGAAAGCGAGTGGTAAGAGAATCATCTATTCGACAATTTATGTCGAAAATGTAATTATTATGGAGCTTTTCTTCAATCCAATTGAAGAATTTTATGTAAATCCATTGAAAGAACCTAGTGAGTGAAATCTTCCAGATATTTATTTTCCCGTGCACGTATGCTGAACAATAACCTGTATGGCAAGTGTCATTTACTAGGCTGTTCAGTTGGACACAAGAAACCCGCCTAAACTTGACGCGAAATTTCTTGCTTTTTTTACATCCCTAGTTGCTTCAAAACTCACAAAACCAGGCCAATAATCTCTTATGTTTCCAAAAGTTTTATTAATTTTATTAGGTCATAGTTTTTACTGCTTAATGTTGTAGCATCTTACTTGTTTGATACTTTAGTTCGAGCAATTCCTTAGATTTCCAAGAATCGTTCCCTTCAGTCAGTTTAATTAATTCAGTATTATACATTAACTTATCGTCGTTTGGTGGTAACTCACAATAAATTTTGTTGTCGTAATGTCGAATAATCCACTTCGAGGCCACTAAACGGGATGTTTGGCCGCCTTTTAACTGCACAATACTGTAGCCCTCTTGTGACATTGTATGCTACAAAGTATTTTTTGAGAAATTAATTATATTTTTACCATTAAGTTGCAAATATCTGTTGATGTGGTACCTTCAAGTAATATGTTTGAATTGAGAAATAATCACAAAAGAATTTGATGAATGTTCCTTGGCTTCGCTTCATACATATACCTATTATTGCTATCAAGTTTTCTTATTCTAAATTAAAAATTAAAAAATTATTATTGCTTTCAATAATCTGTTCTGGAGGTTTCTGTCTACTTGTCCAAACTCATGTTTCATGATAGAGATCGAAAAAACAATAATTAAAAAAATGTAGACATTTTTTTAAACTGTATTCTATAAGTCAAGAAATTGTAACCAAACTAAGATTTCCTTTCTACTAAAAACAAATAAAAAGACGCTCACCGAATTCTGATAAACCTAGCCCCCTTTCCATTTACCAGACTAATCTATTTAATTTACCTAAATATCGGCATCCAGGTTTTTTAAGGCCAAGATAATAATCTGTCGCTTTCCTTTGATATCAGATCAATGTTGAAAACACTAGAATTATGTGGCTGATCATACAGATCTCCGAAAGGTTAAAATTATTTCATATCAAGAAAATGTTGTTGTTTGGCCTGTCAAATGTAGTCTAGTAGGTTGTGATCGTTCAGTTAAAACAAAATTTTTCAACTGAACGATCACAACCTACTAGATAACATTTGACAGGCCTGCTTCTACCACCGAGGAATTTGTTTACAATACGTCAAAATGGCATACGTCATTCTGGTGGACTTCTTCATTGCGGTGGAAATAAAATTAAGCATTATAAACTCTTAATCTTGAGTTAGATTCAATTGAATGCTAAAACTCAAGAGAATAATTGTATTTCACTGAAGGATGGTTCGATTTCTTTTACTCTAAGCGACAGACTTTTCTCTTGGCCCTTACAAGAACTGGAGGCAAAGTTATGGAAAATGTCCACAAGGAAGGAAGTAGTCGTTTTTCCATTACTCTACACAGACATTAAACTTGTTCTATTTTACAGACCGATATTTAGGTAAATTGAATAGAATAGTCTAACACAAAATTAAATCTTTCTCTATATTTTAGTCGTCCATTGTTTTATTTTAAGTATGACCGTGCCACTAAAATTCGGTGCACTCAGATTGTGAAAATGGAAAGGGGGCTAGGTTTACCGAAATTCAGTATGCGTCTTTTTATTTGTTTTCAGTACTGCTAGACACTTCGACTGAGGACTTTTAACATTCAGTAAAAAGGAAGTCTTAGTTTGCTTATATCCTAATTTTAGCAAACCTTTTCACCATGCATATAGCGTATGAATCTATCATTCTTACTCAGGCCTTGAAAAGAGGGGAGGGGATTTCCGAGGGATTCTGGATGGATAGGGGTCTAAGGCAAGGGTGTCCACTTAGCCCAACGCTTTTTGCGATTTTAATTGCGGATATGGAAAGTAAGCTGGAGGCCGGGGTGGTAGGAGGAGTAAGGATAGGAGGGGTTAGAATTTGATCACTAACGTATGCAGATGACATAGTGTTGCTGGCAACCAGCGAGGAGGCCTTAAAGGAGATTATGAAGAGGTTGAGAAAATACCTGGATGAAAAGGGGTTAGAGCTGAATGCGGAAAAGTCCAAGGTTATGGTGTTCAGAAAAGGAGGGGGAAGGGATAAGGGAAGGGAGTGGAAGTGGAAGGGAAAGGAGGTACAGGAGGTGAAAGAGTTTGTGTACCTGGGCTTCGTGTTTCGAAGGAATGGGGGAGTGGATGGTCACATAAAAGAGAGAGTGAGGAGGGCAAATGTGGTGATGAGGCAGGTGTGGGGGTTGGGAATGAAGTTATTCGCAGATGACTTTGGAAGGAGAATGAAATTGTTTGATTCACTAGTGATGAGTGTGCTATTGTATGGGGTAGAGGTGTGGGGGTGGAAGGAAAGTGAAGAGGTAAACAGAACGCAGGAGAGGTATGTAAAGTGGACCCTGGGGTTGGCAAGGAACACGCCTAATTATATTGTCAGGAGGGAGACGGGGAGAACGAGTGTAGGAATTCTAGCAGGGAGCCGGGCGTGTAAATATGAGGAGAAATTTTTGGAAGAGGGGGGAAGTAGGCTGGTTAGGGAGTGTTGGTGGGAGAAGGAGAACAGGGGAGGGGGTGGGAAGATGGAGGCGGAGAGGGAACGGTATTTTAGAATGAATGGATTGCAGCTGGATGAAGTGAGAAGGATGCACGAGGAAGGAAGGAAGGTTTATGAATTGGTTAAGCAAAACAGCATGGAGAGAGAGTAGACAGAAGGGGAAGAGAGAATAAGAGAGTCAAGATTTGACGGGAACTATGTGTGGATTATGCCAAGGGCAAGAGCGCAATATTTGTGTGTGAAAGGAGAGAAAGGAAGTCAGGAACTTATAACGAGGATGAGGTGTGGTTGTATGGAGGGTTTCAATAGGTTTTGGCTCTCTCGAGAGAAGAGGATGTGTGAACTGTGCGGAAAGGGGGATGCAAGAGTGGAGCACTGGCTGGAGGAGTGCGGGGAGGTGGAAAGAAGTGAGATAAGCATGGAGGCATTGTTGCATGAAAAGGGGGAAAAAAGGGCAGTAGCATGGGTGAAGGGAGTGGTGGGTAAGATGGAGATGAAGAGAAGGAAGGAGGAAGAGGAGTGGAGAAGAAAAGATTGTAAATAGGAGAGAAAGTAGATATAAGTAAGATGTAAATATTGTAAATAGTAGATAAGTAATAGGTATTAGCTGCGAAAACAGAGGTTGGCAAGCGAGGCAATGCGAAAAAGTAGGGACATGCGAGCGAGGCGAGGCGAAGCGAGGAAGGCAAGGCGATACGAGCGTGCGGCTTAGAGTTAAGGAATGGATGGATGTTAGTTCTTAAGGGTTAGTTTTAAGGAAATTCTGTAAAAAAATGGATGTGTAAGCAAGTCAATTTTTTAAGGCCAGCAGGCTGAAAAATAAACGTATATCTATCTACTCAGGCCTTGAACTCTGCAGTATATAAATTTGAAGAGCGATTATAATTTTTTCACTGATAAATTGCATTTAAAATATTTGTTTTCAGATCCTTTGAATTTTTTTTTCGATTTTTATCCTCTAATATCAGTTTGGACAAATAGACACAATACTCCAGGAACATCATTATTAAAATCAATGATAACTTTCCAAATTTTAATTAAAAATAATAGACTTAATAATAGAAATAATTTGTATTCATGAGCAGAAGCCAGTCATTCATGAAATTCCTTTCTAATCATTTCTCCATTTAAAAATATTATTATTTATTACTATATTAATATTTAGCCCATTTAGAAACTTAATGTCATGCAAACTCTAATTCAAAAAGACTTGACCTTAATTTACCACCAAAATAACAATAATTTTCTAATTTAGGGTTAAGTGTCTGCGAATTACGGTTTGAATTAATTTTGTCTGCATTTGTTCGAACATTATGCAGTATTTTTATTTTTTATTACAAGATTAACGTAACTGACTAATCAGGGGTGATTTACCTCGTAATGCACAAATTTTGACTTTGACATTTGCGTATTTTGCAATTTGGTGGTAGTTTAAAGCTTTCATATCATACAATTAAAGATTATTATTTGAATTATGAATTGTCGTGTTTTCAGCGAAATAGTTTGAGGGGCGATTTCACTATCTAAATATGAAAACGCAATGAAATGAAAGGGCCAGTATTTGTTATTTTTTGATCCCCTAACATATATCTGAGATCCAAGAAAATCGGAGGCGGACATCTAGAAATCATTCCTTACAAGAGATGAAAAGGGAAGAGTGGGGGTCGTAGAAAAATTTGCACCCTCGGAAAAATAAAATTTGCGGTATCCATAATTATTAAAATCAAAAGTCCTCTTATTTAGCTGTTATTAAAAAGAGAAGATCAAAAGCCACAGAAGTGGAAATTAGAAGAATTACCTCCAATTGGTTTACTGGTGCAAAAAAAGAGACACCAGAGAATTGTAAGTTTATTACATATTAGTATTATTTATATGCTTCTTTAGTGTTCATAGATCTATAACATTCGACCTACTTGACTGAGATATTAAAATTTACTCTACCGATTCGAATGAGCTTTGCCATCATATTTTGAGGTGCATCGGAAAATTTCGAAAACTTTGTTTGAAAATATTTCACGTCATTCACGACTTGAAGATAGCGAGTGTGCCTGATTAGAAATGAATTCGTTCTATGTTTTAATTTTTTTCACATTTTAAAGCAAGAAACAAAACAAAGAAGACGAAAACGTAATGGATGAAATGGACGACCAAGATATGGAAGAGAAAATTGAAGGAGAATCCGAAGAAGACGAACTTGAAGAAGATTCAAGATAACGAAAATGGTCCTTTAAAAAAATGTGTTTTTATTTCAAGCTTAGATCTTAGCTATTTTTAAATAAAGATTAAAATGTTTCATGTTTCGTTAGACATTCGAACTTTTTGACCACATTTTCTTCAAAATTGTGACGTAATAGAGATGTTTTAAACAGATGTGTAATGCACATTATTAAAAATTTAGTATAAACACTTGTATTTGGTCGCAAAATCAATTTTACTATTTCAAGTTGTGTTGTGTGCAAGAAGAAATAATAAAAAAAATAACCAAGCACGGTTCCAAAGAAATTTCTTAATTCTTTCAAATAGAGATTATACTTTATTCTTTCAAGACAATGCGCTAGTGATATTCCACTGAAACTTTCTTGACACCTTCAAAGGAGTTTTTCAGCAAATTTCAACAGAATTGTTGGAAAATTTTTGTAAATATTGCCTCAATATTCGACCGGAACATTCCGCACACTTGCAGGACAATATTCGGGCTACATTCCACAGAAACATTCAGGGAACATTCAACGCTATGTTCAGATAAAGTTCGACAGGAATATTAAAAACACATTTAGGGCCATATTCCGACAATATTCCCTAGGAACATTCATGCTACATTACACGGCAATATTCCCAACGTAGGGCATTTGAATGTTCCTGGAAAGTGGAAGCAATATTCCACGGCAATATTCCTAATGTTCCACTGGAATATTCCTGGAACATGCATGGAATATAGCGTGCTATGCTGGCTATGTTTAAAAAAATACTCATTCGCAAATTTAACTGTTTTAAACACAATTTCCGCCTTTTATATAATTCAAGTGGTTTATTAATTTTTTAATTGAAAAATTTGCACAGATGTAAACTACAGTATACATGTATTTATACTTTGTTATAATCACAAATATTTTATTTTCAGGGATTCATTCAATTTATTATAATTTATTGAAAAATTTACTATTTACATAAACTTGCATTCCACTAACATATGTATGTAAATTTTATTACAATATAAATATTTATATTAAATTATTTAAATATAGTTTATTTATTTTATTTTAATATTTTATTTAAATATTTATGAAATAGGTTTCTTATGGTGGACATTGTTGAATCTTTAAAATCCAATTCATTTAAGTTCCTAACCAATCTACACTTTACTATTCAAATTTACTCGCACCCAATTCCGATTCATCGCACTTCATCAATCATCAATTGTATGATGCAGATTCGTTTCTGTTAAAGCGAATCTGCACTTTACCATTCAGTTTGACAACCTTCAAACTCCATTTCATTGAGAACTTGAGACGGTTCATGCGTTGCTTCTGTGAATCGTAAATCACCAATTGAACTTAAGTTAGTTTTTTGAGGTTACGTTCTCCTATTCAGAATGTCTTATACCAATAGAACGAGTACATGTCCGAATGTGACTTTGCAAATTTAATAGCTGACCAATTCAAAGAGTCAAAAAGCAATTGAAATTTAACTTTCTCAATCTGGAATTTTAAGATACACATTTCAAGGCGCTCCAGTTCAATCGTTTCTTTTTTCCTGGGAGGATATACGGTTAGCTAACCATAGGTTAAAAATTCATGGTGGAACGTTTCGCAAGTTAATCATGATTTAAACGTTGACTGAAAATAACCAGGATTAGTTAACTATGGATTTAATCAGTGATGATGTAACCGGCCCTATGAGGAACACCAAAACCCATAGAAATCATGCACGGAAAAAAAAAGTGATGGAAATTTTCATTGACCGAGTCTGTGACTTTAGGATAGGTCTAAAAGCATTTGATAATTTGAAAATATCGTATTGGAAAAGCATGCAAATAGTGCTTGAAGAAATAAAAGACTTCTTAAATTGCGTCCAGCATAGTTAGTGAAGCACTCCTAGACTCCATCAAAAAAATATCACAGAAAAATTTGTAAGCCGTTCAACACTCCAATATTAAATTCTCAAAGACAGTCAAGGAAGGGTTCGTAGACTGTCAAGCTAGCCATTTATGCTAATAAAAAATAAAAAATTATTTTTTAAATTTATAATATTATTATCTTCAACTTATATATTTATTTAAATATTATTATAACACACATAATTATTACTTATATCAATCGCTCGCTTTTTACGCTCTTAAAAATCGGACGCACGCTGCGGGGATTCGAACTACCTATCCTAGACACGAGACTAACGCAACTCATTCCTAACCGCGCAAGCCCCTCGGCTAATCGATCGGGCTGAAAACACAGTAAAAAATCTTGGCGTTCTGCTACAGCTGAAAACTGCGTGGCCGCGTAAAAAGAATTTTAGTGAGGACTGCGAATTAGACAACTTGCTGCAAGACTGACTTTGCATAACAAGTTAATTGAACAATTTTTTTTTAATGGAAAAATATAATTGTCCACGGAAAATTATTTTTTGACCAGTGTCTACTTCAATCATACCAATGTGAATTTGTCTCTGAGCCCCACTGAGTGCGCCTCTGAAAGTTCTCGCAGACAGTCATGGACTGTTTTTCTGACTTGTATTCTAGTTCTTAGTTTTTGAATGACGCACTTATTCAATTCAAGTCTTTGCAAATATGAAGTTATTTTATAGCCACTTCATGACTGTATATATTTTTTATTGTAGACTGTCTTATAAGAATTCCAAGCCTGTTGTTTCTTGACTGCGCTTGAAAACTTCCATGACTTTTCTTTATTTTTCCATGAAAATGTATGACCACTTTATAGAAAGTATACGAGACTTCATTAAAATGATGGCCCGTCCTGAAGTCTAGCACTAATCTACGAAATGTTCCAAGACTTATTTTTTCCGTGTGGAGAGTCTTTTGAATATTTTGAAACGCTTGTCGCTTCCCGACATAGCCGGATTAAGGGGGTGGCTGTAAGGGCTGTAGCCCGGGGGCCCGCTTGTGAAAGGGCCCCCAAATTCTTCCTCAACTCAAAAAAAAAGTCAGAGTGCGTGAGTGTGATCTTTAAATGCTTTTTAACTAAAAAATATGGCGATAAAGTGTGAAAGTAGTGCATCGGTAAGAAAACAAAAAAAAAAGATAAGAATTCGAAAGCAAACTTCAAAGACTGACAACTTTTTTCAATAATAAATCTAAATCAGTTATAATTGATAACAATGAAGATTTATTCTCTTCTTCTCACTCCTCTGAAGAAAATGAAAATTCTGATGAAGTAGAAAATAAAAATTTGATAACAAAAGCCATCGAGGATACACAGCGGAGATTACCAGGTTTGTGAGTTTGTCTTCTAAAAAAATGGCTGTTGAATGATCTGCGTAAATTATGTATGAAATTTACAATTAAGTTTATTGTAAAATGATTTAATGAGTATCAAATAATAAAATGATATTTAAATGCGTAAGAGGATTTGAAAGCTCAGACAATGAGGAATCAGGGATAATAACGAATGCACAAATCTGTAATGATGAGACTGTAGAAGATTAAAAATAAGATAAAAGATTTAAAACATATGAAAAACGTGACTCTAAACTTATATATTTTTACGCTGAAGATTTTGAAGTTACCCTAGCCACTGAACTGGTACAATTTGTTCCTTTCTTGAGATCTGCACACAAAGACAAAAAATTATCAGCTGTAACTATTTTGAACTGGATGTCAAATTTTGATACAACGTGGATTTGTCCACCAGAAGGTTTATTTTTCTACGCATATCTACTGGTGAGTCCGTGAAAATAACTAGATCGTCTGCATAGGTAGTAGTTAAAATTTCGTGATCATAAATAATCGATAGGTATCCCATGGGCACCCCTTTCGTTAAAGAACTCTTCTCTATCGTTTAATTACAATGCAAAGAATATCGGACTGAGAATCTCACCTTGCAAAACCCCCTCTGTTATATCGATTGCCTTTGTCAAAACATCAAGCGTATGGCTTGATAATACCACTCTATCGTAAAGATCTGCACAAATTCTGATGAACTCGGAGCTAATTCCAATATAAAACAACTTTTTCCTCAGTAACAACTGATTCGCTGATGGGAAGGCCCTAACAAAATCGATAAAGAACGTATAGACCTTTCTTGCTGGACAACTAAAGTGTATTTGAGCGATAGCGTTTACAATAAAAATATTGTCGATACATCCCCTCCCTCTTGTAAATCCGAACTGAAATTCGTAAAGCGCGCCCTAACTTTTGTATTCATGTTTCTCCTTTACTCAATTTTTGAATCACTATTTATTCCTTCAAATTTCTTCACCAATCAAATTCTTGATTTTATAACACAAAAAATTGTGAAGAATTATTTTCACTGAATTATTGAAATACTGTTTACTTCATATTTTTCTGAAAATTTGAATCATTAATAACCTTTTAAAGTATTCCAGAGAGAATTAAAATATATGTGAATGAAAATTCAGATACTCATTTCACAACATCCCAAAATTTAAAAAAATATATAATTGGTATAGACGTATTTTAAACATTAATAATCTCTTGTTATACAAATTATAGTCTCTAGTCAACTACATAACCTTGAAATAAATAATCAGTTTATGTTGTCTAATCAAAATCAATTAAAATTCAATCATCATGTAATTTAAAATTGTTGAAAAAATAATCAGCTAATAATTAATTAATCTATTTATAACATAAGAAACATTCAACTATAATTTTCATTCAAACATTGTAATAATTTGTATACTACATTTAGAAAAAAGTTCACTATCATTTCTGCAAATTTAATATATTACTAACCTTCCATACTAATTCCAGAGAAAATAAAAACATATTCACATATAATTTTAAAAATTGAATGCAGATACTCGTTTCACAACATCAGAATCATTTAAAAAATAATGTAATTAGTGGTATGTCAAATTTAAATAAACTTTTATTATCCAAATTATATCCAGTATTCAATTATATAACCTGAAAGTAGATGATCAATTTATGTTTCTGAATTTAAAAGAATTTAAATTCAATCTTTATGTAATTCAATATTGTGGCTAAAGTTAATCAGCTAATAATTAATTAAACAGTTCATAACATAAAAACCCTCAAGCAATTATTTTCATCGGAGCAATCAAATTATTTTTTTTTAATTTTAACCTTCATTTCTGAATATTTTGATTTATTAATAAGCTTTTGAAAAAATTCCAGAAAATTTAAGTTCTAATAGAATCAATAATTAATCAATCATTCACTATCATCAGTCTATCTATAATCAGTCTATCACTATAATCAGTCTAGCTATCGCCTCATTCACTTCTTCTCTTGTTATTTCGTTCGCTTCCTCCCTTTCTCCCTGGAATGTCTTTCTATTTTCCCCTTCGATCCTACTTTGTTCTCCCCCTAGCAGACCCTTAAAATAATCCGTCCATTCATCCATTTCTATTTCTTCATTCACGCCCCTCCTTCCTCCTCTTTCCCTGTTTATCACATCCCAAACCCTACCTTCTTTGATTGCTTTTTCTACTTCTTCCTTGTATTTCTCCTTTCCATTTTTCTTTTTCCCTTCCCGCATCCTCTCATGTTCTCTTTTCCTCCTGTTGTACTCTGCCTTCTCTATTTCTCCTTTCCTCCATTTTCTTACAGACTCTTTCACTCTCTAATCACTCTCCCTGCATTCCTCGTCCCACCAGCCTCTCTTTCCCTCTTCTCTTTTTTCTTTCGTACCTATCTCATCCCTTACCTTCTCAATCGACCCTTTCAACCTTTCAATCAACAAGTCTACTTCCTCCTCCTTTTCATCTACCCCCCAGTCTCCCATTCTCGTGTTCCTTTCGCCCCCTCTTTCCTTTCTCCCTCTGCCGCGCTTGTGCATCTCTCCCTTCTCATCTCCTTTCATATTGCCATTACATATGAACCATCCTGTTTCTCCTAATACTTCTAATAACCTCCTACCCTCCCTGTATATCCCCCTATGTTTGGAGCTCCTTATATAGGCCTCCTCTTCTTCATCCCAAGTTCCTCCCCCTTGCTCGCCAGTCCAAGCATTCAAGTCACCTCCTATCAAACCAACTCTTCCTTCTTTTCCTCCATCTACCTCCTTATTACTCTCCAACCTTCCTCTTCCCCTCTTCTTCTATATACACAAACCACCACTATTTTGACTTTTCCAATTATAATCCTTCTTACCATTGTTCCATCCTTTCCCTCCCTGTCCTCCTCTGTTCTCCCTTTTACTGCCGATTCTTTTCTCACCCCTGAGACCATGCCGCCCTTCCCTCTACCTTTGACGTGTTCCTTTCTTGCTTTTTGCATTGTCCACACATAACCTTTCAGTCACATCTTTTTCATCCCCTTCCAGTCCTTCTCATCCACCCAGGTTTCACTCATCATAATCACATCCCATTTTTTGAACTCCCGCCAAAAACCTTCATTCTTGTTCTTCAAGCGTGACACATTCCAGAAAGCTATTTTTACGTTTTTCCCATCCCTTCCCTCTCATATCCTCCTTAATTTTCTTCCGCCTTGCTTTTTGGAAACCCCTCTTTTTGGTCGCTAACCTCTTTTGCATCTTCCTTTTTTCTACGTTTCTCAACTCTTTTTCCCTTCTTCCATATTTCTTCTGATTCCTCGTCGCAGAACCATTCCTCCCCATTTATCCATAATCTGTCTCTCCCTATCCATACCATGTGCACCTTTTTCCTCTCTATCCATGCCCTCTGGTCTATTTGCCATCTCCTTTTCCTCTCCCTCCATGTCAGATCCTCTTCAATTCTTCCCCTTCTTCCTTCCAATAATTTTGTGTTCTCCATAATTTTCTTTTTCTCCTCCTCACTCCCTACTTCTACTATAAAAACTCCTTCTTTTCCTTCATTTGTCCCTCCTATTCTCTTAACTCCTTCTACGCTTACCTGAACTCCAATATCTCTCAGCAGATTTATAATTTCCACCTCCCCTGTTTCACACTCCATTGTCAATCCCTTAACTATTATGTTATTTTTTCTGTTCGCCCTTTCTTCCCCTTCCAATCTTCTTTCAAGCTCACGCAGTCTCCTCTTCAATCTTTCATTCTCATTTTGGACGTTATCACTCCCATCTACTTTTCCCGCACTCTCTGTTTTCTTCCTCGTAAGCTCATTCCTAATTTCTAATTTGCTTACCCGTTCTTCCAGCTGTTTTATCTCCCTATTTGTCTGTTCGTCAATCTCTCTCTGTCTATTCTCTATGCTCTCTCCCATACCTTGTCTTTCTCCTCTTTCCAGAGTTTATCCCAGTCTTCCCACTTTTCTCATACTTTTCTCACTTCCCCCCTAACTTCTTTCCCCTGCCTATTCATATCATCCAGACTCTTTCTTGTTTCCTCTCTACATCCTTTTATGAGGACTTCCAGCTTCTCAAACATCCCCCCATCCCGGCTATCTCTGTCTGGTGTTTCTCGTTTAATCTTGACTATTTTGTTATCCTTGTCCAGTTCAGAATCATCTTCTCCTTCTTCTCTTTTTCTTTTAGCTTCCCCTTCATTGTTAGTCGCGCTCACCTTTTTTTGCCATTCATCCAGACTCCTATTTGAGCCTGCGCTACCTAGCCTGTTGAGGCGCTGTAAATTTGAAAGTCTCCCGCGTTCCTGGCTCGTGCCCACTGATATATATAATACACTGGATGCAGGATTCAATGGAAAACGCGTGTGCCTACTTGAAGGCCTCGGAGCCGCCATTTATCAGGGTTGTTTTGGTTCGGCATCATTCGGGACGGATCGGGATATGCGGGAGATTCAAATTTAATATGGAAGAGAACTCAAAAATATTATTGAAATCATGTAAAATTTAGTTTATTATCAATGTGCGAATTGACTAAAACTAGGAAACTAAACAAAAGTTAATAAAAAGTAATTACATAAATAAAAATAATCAAACAGTACAAAAAAAGAAAAGTCGATGGTATTTTAAATTGGTGGAATACACATTTTGCAAACACGTGGTTTAGAATATTGATTTTTTTCTCTTGAAAGTTATAATGAAACTTTGAAGTTTTCACAAGTGAACAATATAATAATTGTGATATCCTAAAAATCGATATACGTTAGAATTGTCAAACACTAATTGGAAACTCTAAGATCTACCAATTTGTACAAAATAATTTTTCTGCAGATAAAAAAAGTGGTGTGAAATTGTAAATATATGACTGATGTATGTTATAATTACAAAATGAATTTAAATTATAATATAAATAATAATAATTAAGAAGAGCAAAAGGAATAAAACTCTTGTGGTACGTGCGTAAGTGAAATAATTATTCATATTGATATTATGCCAATAATATGATGCAATTCATGAATACGAACTTTGAATTAATGTTCAATGAAAGTAAACGTAGAAAAAAGTATGAGGTATAAATATATAAGATAGAAATATATATTGTAAAAAAACATCACGTGCGTCCTAAACTACGACCCAAGACAGATTTATGTGTAAACATCTTCGGTATACGTTAACTGAAATCGAAATGTTACACGAAGCAAATAATAACTCACGCGCATGTAGGAGTATCAAAATTTATTTCTCTTATATGTGATGTCGTGAAAAAGTTTCTGGACATCTATTTTCCAATAGGTTGAACAACCACCCTATTTTAATAATAATAAATTGTAGATTTTCTCTCAATTATTGCATAAAAGGTGATAAAAGTACCCGTTTTATGGGCATAAATGATAGCCAGTATTTGTTAATTTTATTAGAAGTTGTTCGAAAAAACGTCAAATGTTAATGTTTCCGGAAAATGTCAATAAATTCGAAATTGATAAGTTCTTTAAATAAATCTTTGGTTTTTATTGCATCGAAGGAAAACTCCTAGAAATATCTTATCAAGTCACTTAAATAATTAAGAAAATTATCTTTAAAACTAGTGCAATGAGATTAAAAAATGTTGATTGCTTTTTGATTTATTAACATTCTTCGGAAACATTAAGATTTGTTTGTTTTTTTAAATAACTTCTAATAAAATTAATATATTGCTTCCAATTTAAGACCATTAGGCGTATAATTTTATCAGATTTCGTGTAGTAATTGGAAGTAAATTTAGAGTTGAATATTTTTCAAACTAGAGTGCTTTTATAAAGTATTGAAAAATATAGGTCTAGAAACTTTTGCATAGTAGTGCATTACATTCTCTTATAAACTATCCAATGTAGATATATTCTATTTCTGTAAAATTAAAATCTATCACTTATATCCCGAAAACAATAATTTTCCACGATTTTAAGAAAAATATGATTCTTAAGTAAATAATAATTGTTTGAGTAATTAAAAATTATTCACAAAATACTTGGAAACTAGTCCCCTGACAATTAAAAATAATACTTGTAAAATAATCCAAAGAATACCGTTTTTAGTATGAATTTAATAGGAAACTGCTATCTTGCAGTTTTTGGGTCACTTTCCAAACACAATAACAGTGGCTTGAAAGGGGCTGGGGAGTCAAAATTAAAACTTACTGGGTGGAAATTATTCTTTGAACATGCGTTAAGAGGTTTTAATACTTTAATTCGCAAAAAGTTTATAACAAGTAGCTCTTTCTTCCATTTTTTTCTTTGAAAATCAAGCTTTTTCCATTTAAACCCTCATGTTAATTTCAAAGGCTCGGGGGCACGGGTTAACTTTCACAAAAAAAGAGAACAAGAAAAATGTTCAGTTGATAAACTGTAAATATAAATTAATTATATATTTTTAAAATTGAACTATAGTTCGACTCTTAACAATATAATAATAATAAAATTGATTTTATAAGCCGATTATGAATCTGTTCATAATTAAATAATTTATAGATTTTTACGTTAAAAATTGAACTATTTTATTTTGAAAGCCTTGGTGAATAATGGAATATTTGCATCTAATTGAAACTTCAAAATCTTTTTTCATTTTTCAAAAACATTTTGATTAATATATTCATAATTAAATACTTTTATTCAATTTCAAATCCTATTCAAATATTATTGCATTCTAAAATACTCAATTTTTTAAGCATTCAGTTTGAAAATTTTTATTTAAAAATTTTTTTTCCAATATTTAACAATATTTGACTGTTTATATTAAATAAGAAATTATGAATCCAACATTGAAAAATAAACTAAAGAAAATTGAATTATTTAAATTAAAACAAACCTCGAATCGTTCGAATTTCAGGGTGCTGAATGTAAACTTTAAAATTTGCATTGTTTCAATTCTTATAATTTTTAATTTGTAAATGACATTTTTTAATTTCTATTTCTCAAGAAAAAACTTATAATCACTAAATTGTACTGCTTTTAAGTTCAAATAGTTTGAAAATTATATAATTTTGAACACTTACAAATTTCTCTGAAAGAACTCTGTACACGCTTTGAGGTTCGCTATATCTGTTATGATAAATTTAACATAAGAAAGTTGAAATGAAGTATTGAAAAATAAACAAATTAAAATGGAATTATTTAAAATAATATAAGCCTCGAATCATTAAAATTCCAGAATGCTGAATATAAAAATATAACTGAAAAGCTCACCATCCTCATGATAACATTAGCACCTTTGACACAACTTTGTCACTAGTGACATAACCTATGAATGTGTATTCCGCCAATTTAAAATACCATCGACTTTCTTTTTTTGTACTGTTCGATTATTTTTTTTATGTAATTACTTTTTATTAAGTTTTACATGATTTCATTACTATTTTTGAGTTCTCTTCCAAATTAAATTTGAATCTCCCGCATATCCCGATCTGTCCCGAATGATCCCGTAACAAAACAACCCTGATAAATGGCGGCTCCGAGGCCTTCAAGTAGGCACATATCGTTCCATTGAATCCTGCATCCAGTGTATTATATATATCAGTGCTCGTGCCTGATCCCCTTCTCTCTGTCGAGCCGACCCTGGTCGGTTTCTCGAACGTCTCCTCCTCGCTACTGACAATTTCTTCCTTCTCCTCACCAACCGCGCTACCAACCTCGTCAGCCCTTGCTTCATCCATTCCCTGCCCTCTGTCGCACGTTTGTGGACTTCGTATGGTCGGCATTCTTACCTTACCAAGTAGTCCTCGACGTTTCCCGATCATAGCTTGCCTACCTCTTGCCCCCCCCCCTTGCCCGACAACTATTTTTCTACTCCTAACCTCAAAGAAATTTGCACGCTCTAATTTTCCTTTCTCACAACTTACTTTCACCCTTTACACACATGCCTTCACTCATCCTTCTTCCTTCACACCTGAACTCCGCAGTCACTGCCCTTTCTGCATCCACACACGCTGATTCCCTTCACCAAAGCCAAAAAACGCAACACTTGTCACTAAAGAGTTCTGTCACGATCGTTACCGAATGCGGAAGCCCAAAATAATTTTTACATTATATTCTCCTTTAAATTTGAAACTTCATTTCTATATATTCAATTCATTACTAACCTTTTAAACTAATTTAAAACAAGAAAACTAAAATATATGTACATATAATTTTGAAAATTGAATTCCGATAGTAATTTCACAACGTCACAAGCATTTGAAAACATTATATAATTGCAATAGAGGTATTTTAAAGAAAAAGTAAACTCTTATTATAGAAATAATAACCCATATTCAATTACATAACCTTCAGGTAAATAATCAATTTATGTTACCTAATTGGAAAAAAATGTAAATTCAATCTTTATTTAATTTAAAGTTTTTAACAAAATTAATCAACAAATAATTAATTAAACTGTTTACAACATAAAAAGCATCCAACTGTTATTTCCATTGAAACATTCAAATAATTTTTACTTTATATTTTTTAAACATGAAATTTCATTTCTGAAAATTTGAATTTTTAATCACTTTATATACTGCTTTTTGAAACAAATTTAACATAGTATTTAGATATAATTTTGTAAATTAAATTCAGATACTCATCAAAGCATTAATCTATCATTTTCGTCGAAACATTCAAATGATTTTGAAAATTTCAAACATAGTATTCACACATAATTTTGAAAATTAAATTCAGATGCTCATTTAAGCATTAATCTATAATTTTCATTGACACATTCAAATAATTTTTACTTTATATATTTTTTTGAAATTCGAACTCTCATTTCTGACACTATAAATTACCAATAACCTATTACACTTGTTCCAAAAAAATGTAGGTCTCAATAGAATCAGTTTATATTTAATTAATCAGTTCATAACATAAAAAGCACTACACTATTATTTTTATTAAAACATTTAAATAATTTTTACATTATATTCTCCTTTAAATTTGAAATTTCATTTCTATACATTCAATTAATTACTAGGCTTCCGTTTCCGGTACCGATAGCGATTGTTGGTGATTTTTGTGGTGCTAACATTTTGGTTTTGGTGAAGGGAAAAGGGGAGTTTGAAAGGAGAAAGGGCGGTGAGTAGAGTGTTTAAGGGCTAAGGAATAAGTGAGAATGAAGGGGAGAAGTCGGAGGATAATAAAAGGGCTAGAGACGAGTTAGATGAGGAAGGGGAAAATGAGGAAGCGCTCAAGAAGATCAGTCAGAAAACACCACCTGAAAGGAGGTCAGGGGGGAGTAGTCTAGAAGGCCTCGAGAAACTCATCAGAGGCCTCCGAGAAGTAACCTGCAAAGGTTCTGACAGAGCGAGGACGCATAGGGAAGAAGTCAGGGAGGAAGTAAAAAAAATGAGAAAGAAATGGGAGGAGTGGGATGCTCTGTGGAAGGCCGAGAAAGAGGAGGTATTTAGAAAACTGGATAGGATAGAGATTAAACAGATAGAGATTGAGAGAGAAAGGAGAACTGAAATGAGTTTGCTTGAGGAGAGGGTCAGGAAGCTAGAATGCGGGAGTGAAAAGAAGGAAGAGGTGGAAGTGGGAGACGTCAAGGGAGATAATAAGAAACTGCAGGAAGAAAATGAGAGAATGCGCAGACGGCTAAATCAAATAGAAGTAGGACTAGAAGGAGGAGAGAAAGAGAAAAGAAAGCGGAACATAGTAATTAAAGGAATGAAAGTAGAAAGCGACTCGGGAAAGGAAGAAGTGGAGAAGCTGATGAATGATATTGGGGCTCAGGTGAGAGTGGAGGCGGTGAAGGTACTGGGGAGAAAGACAGAAGGGGAAATAGGTGTGCTCATAGTAAAAGTGGGAAGTGAGGAGGAGAAGAGAGAAATTATGGAAAGGCAAAGGATACTAAAGGGTAGGAATGAAAGAATTGACGAGGACCTGACATGGAGAGAGAGAAAGAGGAAGTGGACGATCGAACGGAGAGCATGGATAGAGAGAAGGAACGGGAGTAATGTTCGTATATGGAAAGACAGGCTGTGAGTGAATGGGATGTTTCCAGGCTAATAAACAAGAACGAGGGATTCTGGGAGGCTATTGGGAAATGGGACGTGGTAATGCTGAGTGAAACGTGGGTGGATGAAAAGGACTGGAAGGGCGTGAAATGAAAGTTGCCGAAGGGGTATGTGTGGACAATGCAAGAAGGGAGGAAAGAACATGAGAGCGGAAGAGCGATGGTGTCAGGGGTTAAAAAGGAGCTGATGGGAAATAAAAGTGTGGAAGAGCAGGAAGAAAAGCGGGAGGGAATGATGGTGAGAAGAATGAAGATAGGAAAAGAGAGGGTGACGATCTTTTGTGTGTATAGAAGGAGAGGAGAAGAGGAAGGATGGAGAGTATTAAGGGAATGTATGGAGGAAAGGAATGAAGAGTTGGTCTTGATAGGAGGAGACTTAAACGCATAGACAGAAGAGTTAGGGGAGGAGATCTGGGATGAAGAAAGCGAAACTTTCCGAAGAAATTCCAAGCACAGGGAGATAGATCGGGAGGATAAAACTCTTTTGAACCTGTTAGGAGAGGAGGGGTGGTTTATCTGTAATGGAAATATAAGGAGAGATGAAGAAGGGGAAGTGACTTCTACAGGTAAAGTGGAGACAGTGATAGATTATATCCTAGCAGAAGAAAGAATAAGGAAGAGAATGGATAAAGTGGAAGTAGGTAATGAAAGAGGCTCAGACCACTTTCCGCTAATAGCGACATTGAAGTGTTCAGGATGGAAGCGGCATAGCGAAAAAAGGGAAAGAACTGGCGAAAGGAAAGTGAAAATGGTAGATGGGGGGGGGGGATAAATTAATAGAATTTAAAGAAAGAATGGAGAGTGAGGAGATTAGAGGAATGGAAGGGGAGGACGTGGACGCGCGCCTTGAAAAGCTAAAAGAACTAACAGAGAGGATAAAAGAAGAGAGAACATGAAAGATTGTTAAGTGATAAAAGGCAGTTAGAGAAAAGTAGGTATATGGAAGAGGTGGAAAAATCAATCAGGGAAGAGAGGGAATGGGAGGTGATCAATAGGGAACGAGGAGGAAGGAAGAGCATCAATAAGGAAATCGAAATGGATGAGTGAATCGCATACTTTAAGCGACTGTTGGGACGAGTAGAAAATAATGTGTTAGGTGAAAAGAGGAAGCTAATAGAAGGGAAAGATGATAACAATGGCGGGATAAGTAGGGAAGAAGTGAATAGAGCGATAGGGAGACTTAAAAGAAACAAGGCAACAGGCGAGGACGATATTGAGAACGAGGCTTTGAGGTTTGTTGGAGAAGGGGTGAGAAAGGAAATATGGGAGGTATGCGAAAAGGTGTGGAGAGGAGAGGGATGGCCAAAGGAATGGAGGACAGGGTTGGGGGTACTGATAATTGAGAAAGGAGAGGGCAAGAAGGTGGAGGAGTATAGGGGAATCACACTTATGTCGGTGGGTTACAAAATATATACGGAGATTCTAAGAAAAAGATTAGAAAGGGAGGTGTGAGACAGAGGGATTATTCCACACAATCAGACGGGCTTCAGGAAAGGTATGAGAACAGTAGACAACATCTACGTACTAAATTATCTAGTGCATAGGAACTTAGAGAGGAAGAAAGCGAGGGACTATTCACTGAGTTGAAATGAGTTTAAAGTCATTCTTCACTCAAAACAGGTCAAATGAAATTTCGTATGATCCGGCCAGATCACGAGAAATTTTTCCGAATCTTAGGGAATCGCGCTAACTAAGGGAGAATCACGTACATTCTTCTCAACTCTTCTCAACTCTCTCAGCGTTGGTGACTGTATAGTCAGCGTGGTCACTTGTAGTCATACGAACTCTCGCTGAACTCTTTCGAAGTTCTGAGTATTCAGTTACTGTTTGACTTGCTGATATTTTCATTTTACACGTAATAATGGAGATTGTAATTGATAATAAGGTAATAATCACATTAGGAGAGCCAGAGAATTGCATTTATAAAAAATAAATATTTGAATACATTTTTTATGCACTGAATTATCTTTTTATTTGAGGTGGAAAGATGTTTTGAAAATATTTTGTATTTTGTATTTATTTGTATTTATTGATAAAAAGTCCCTAGGGCTAGATAGCCCTCTAAGGAACAAAAGGAATACATGTTATGATTAAATTGTACAAAATCGGATCGGTAACATTAGTTAGGTAGGTGATTTTATTTTAAAACTAATTTATAAAGTATATAAGATGAATAAAGTTGATCTCGATGAAGTTTAGATATATTACAAATGTGATTGGTGATAAACTCAATGAACAGATAGTCACAAATTTGAAATGTAGAAGTTTTGAAGGTTATATATTTACCAGTGTGTAATTTCAAGAGCGGAATTGTAGTAATTGAACAAATATTTGAAAAAGAGATTTTTAAAGTGATACAGGGAAGATGCATTTCTAATATCAGATGGTATTTTATTCCATAAACGGGCGCCTCTTACTATAAAGGACGTTTGAAGCTTGCATGTCCTGTGCAACGGAATTTTAAGTATTAATTTCCTTTCACGAAGCCTGGACTGTGCGGGTTGGTCTCTGTCTATAAATTGGAAAAAGTTCAGTAAGTACTGAGGAGCCTGGTTGTGAAAGATGGTATACAGCAAATTACCCATAAAAAACTGTCTTCTCTTAGCTACGTTAAGTAGACCAGCCTTTTGTCGGTAGGGAGATATATGTTCATATTTAGGTACATTATAAATAAAACGAACACAAGCATTCAATGCACGTTCAAGTTTTAAATTTCAAGCGTCTGTTAGATCATCATATACTATGCATCCATAGTCAAAGTGGGGCAAAATAAGACTTTTAGTTAAGAGAATACGAGTGGAAGTGTGTAGAGAATCCTTCTTTCTATATAGTTGATGAAGTATGCTAGAGGTTTTCCTCGAGATGCTCAGTACCTGTTCCCTCCAGGACAAGGTACGGTTAAGAAAATACCCCAGATCCTTAACAACTTCGGAGAATGTGATGTTAAAACCTTCGATGTGAAGGGGTGAAAGAGACGCCAGAGTTTCGAGAGAAGGGGAACAGGAAGGTCCAACAACTATTGCCTGAGTTTTACCCTGATTTAGAGTGAGACCGTTACTCCTGGCCCAGCATGTAACCAAATCAATATCCTCTTGTACTCGTGCCAATAATCCACTGAGTGAGGAGATAGGTTCCGACAATTAGATTTTAAAGTCATCGGCATAGTTATGGTAGCTACTATGTTTAAGTTTACTTCCAAGGTCAGAGGTGTACAAATTAAATAGGAGGGGAGACAGAATAGAGCCCTGAGGAACCCCACTTCTGACCTCCCACCAATCAGAGTGTTCACCACTACTATTAGTTACTCTATGAGACCGATTACTGAGATAAGATTCTAACCATTTGAGTACAGAGCTTAAAACTCTTAGGGATTTAAGATTATGTAACAGCAATTCATGGTTAACCATATCAAAAGCTTTAGAGAAATCAAACAGGACAACAATTGTGATATCCCTTTCGTCCACTGCAATTTTGAGATCCGTTGATACTTTGAGAGAAGCAGTAAGGGTGCTGTGTCTCGCCCGGAAGCCTGATTGCATCGGATCAATAGCGGTCCAGGTATCGAAAAATTTGGATAGTTGAGAATGTACAATTTTCTCAAGTGGTTTGGATAGTGCACATAGAATCGAAATAGGTCGAAAGTCTTTTGGAGAGGTAGGATTAGTAATTTTAGGGAATGGGCAAATAACAGCCTTTTTCCATCTATCAGGGAAAACCCCAACCTGAAGGGAGGCGTTGTAAATATGTACAATGACGGGAAAGATAATAGGCAGGGCAAGTTTAATCATTCTCATTGAAATTCCATCAGGTCCAAGAGCATTCGATTTGATTTCAAGTAATTTTTCCAAAACTATTTCAGGTGCGATGTCTTCGAAGAAGAAATCAGAGTCATTGACAGTTGATTGAAGTAGAGTAAATTGAGATAAATTGGATAGGTTTGGAATTGGGAATGTAAAAAAAGACTTTAATAGCTCATTGGGGGGAAAATTACTATCTGTAGATGCATGCTTAGGGGCGATGAGGTGTAGTCGTCTAAGGAGATGCCAAATATTCTCTTTTTCGTTTCTGTTTGAAATCTCGTTATAGTTATATTGATTTTGTGCATCTCTGAGTTTAGTTTGTACTAGGTTTCTGAGTTTACGAAATTGAGCTTCAATAAAATTGCTCTTAGTTCTTTTAGCAAGTCGGCGTTTACTGTCGCGTTCGGTCATCAAGTTTCTGATTTCGGGTGTGATCCATGGAGCAGCTTTAATGAAATTTTTGGGAACGTGTAGCGAAGCAAACTTGTTGAACGCAGAGTTAAGGTAATTGGTCAAAGCGTCAATTTTACTATTAATATCCGTTCTAGTAAAATTCTTTCCCAATCAAAGGTCATAAGATGTTCATGAAATTTATGTTCATCCATGTTAGTGATGTTCCTCGTCATTTTCTGTGTACGTGCTGTTTCCGGATTGTAGGAAAATTTATAAGTAACGTTAATCAAGTCATGGTTGGAGAGAAAAGAAATAGGGTGTTGCGAGTGGGAGAGTACCTTGTCAATGTCATCAACAATCATTAAGTCAATGAGAGTACTGGAATGTTCAGTGTGATGGGTTGAGGAATGGGGTACAATTGAGAGTCCTGAAGAGTGTACTAAAGATTTTAAATATTTAGATTGATTACAGGAAATGTTCAAGTTGGTGTTGAAATCTTCAGTAAGAACAATGTTATTGAAGTTGAGAATATGTGGGAAAATTACCGATTCAAGTTCTGTGCCATAAGAGGCATTGGGTGATTTGTAGACTACGCCCACTAAAATACTGTCGGAGGATGAGCTAACTTCAACAAAAAGAAATTCTGTCGAAGGACAATTGTTCACTGGACTCACTTCCACTACGGATCCTCTAAGGCTATCATGCACAAAAAGGCAAACTCCACCACCTCTTCTCTCATCTCTGTATCTCCGGAAGAGCGATTAATTGTCAAGTTCTACGAAGCTATTTGGTGTTAACCAGGTCTCAGAAACAGCTATGACATGGTAGGAACAGGCACTGAAAAAGTGCTTGAATTCTATAAAATGTGCTAAAAGAGACTGAGCAATAACATGGCAAATCTGTACAATAGAGAATGATTAACGAATAACTGAATAAACACTGTAAACCAGCTATAGTTAAATAAGACAAGCATTGCAAAAAAAAATCCAATCAAAAAGATAGCAGTTGTGAGCGTGGTATATGTCCCACAGATTTCTGTGAGAAATCGCAATTAAAGGTAATCTAAAAAGTGGTAGAATATCAAATGTTACAAGATGTAACATAGTATACTTAGACCGTCGTTGCTATGTCAGTCGTTTAACAGTTTGGAGATTTTCAGCTGAATTCTCGGCGAACCGTCCTCCTTCCGACAAAAAATTCTGCCGCCAGATATCCAGAGATATTTTATTTTTTTGTTTCTTCGAAGACCGAGAGCGATGGCATAGATCTTCCTGTAGAGAGGTGCTAATGCCTCGTGAAGGTAAATGGGCCTTCTCTCGTTGTAGGTTGATCCAAGGTTCGAAGTCAAAAATCCCTTTTCACCTTGCGCCTCTCAATGAACTTGTCGCGTAGTTCCTGACGACTGAACTTAGCAACAATGATCGGAGGGATGGAGGGGTTGGTCAGTAAGGGTGCTTTGATCACTCTATAAGTAACTACTACGTCTTCCTTGAGCAGAGGAACATCAAGAGCTGTAGCAATCGAGTTTAAAGTGTCAAAGAGATCCTCATTTTGCTTCATGGGGAGCCTATGAATCTCAAGCGTAGTCTGAAGAGCCGCTTGCTCGTTGGCATTGAGCGCATGCTTCAAAGTGGTCACTTTCGTTTTAAGGATATTAGCTTCCTTTTTTATTAAGTTTATTTCCTCCTTATTTGTTTCGGTTCCAATTTCCAGTGAGTCAATGCGCTTAGTATTATCTGAGAGATTAGATTTGATCTCAGAGAGCGTAGCATTTAGGCTGTCATTAAAAGCTTGTTGTTTGTTTTCAAACTCACTGAGTCGTGTCAAAATCTCATTCGACTGCGCAGGCGCTTCTCTTTGGCCGTTCGAGACTGCTTTTCGAATAAGATCGGTGATGTTCAAAGGTACAGTCGTAGCACTTACCAAGGTGTCCAAAGGGGTGGGGGTACTGCGGTATCGTTACCGACCTTCTGGTCCTTTTTAATTGGTCTCGTTGGGCTAGCGGTTATTTCCTGTGACAGAGAGATGGCACTAGTTGCCGATACGCAATTTTTACAACAATATTCAGTACGGCCTTTCTTAAGATTTTCGTAATCAACTTTGGAAATTCCAACATTGGCACAGGCCAAATGGATCAAAATGCCACATTTTCCACACATTAAAACATCCGCGGCACCTCTGTTAATTGCTGTACTGCACACGGAACACGCACCCATGATGCTATCGGAGCAGTCACCGTTAGAAGCAAAATAAAGGCAGTTAATAAAAAAGCTGCAGCGAAGAGTCAGGGTTCTATTGTAATAGAGGCACTCACAATCACTTTAAACAAAACTTAGAGTAGGTTGAGACTGGAATACCACACAAAACACAAAATGTTCGAGGAGGATCGGTTCAGCACGTCAGTCACCGATCGTCACATACATTTTTTATCGTTACATTTGATCAAAAAGATTTTTTTTATTAAATCTATAGTATTGAGAAATTCATTTTTTGTCTGATTATTAACTTCACATCCAAAGAATTCACTTTTGCGGATTCAAAATTGATTATTACGACATATGGGGATGCTGAATGTGGATAAAAAAAGTTTGATATACAAAACGTATTCTGTTCCAACCGAATCCAAATTCAAGATCACGATACGAAAGTAGCATGATAGAAATATTTTTCCAAAAATCCGAAGAAAATTAAAATATATTTTTTGCACAATGAACGATATTAAGTTCAATAACTATTAGTGCGAGAAGGTTTACGAAATATGTACTACGAAGTTGAAATTTAAACTAAAGTGTATTACCATTTTTTTCTTTCCTTATTGTATCAAGAAATTCTGTTTTGAAGCAAACATTTTTCCACGATGTCTATTCCATCTTTAAAGCATTTTTATGGAGTAAACCGAGTTTCGACAAAAATATGGGTTATCTACCTCTGTACTGCAACCCTTTAACTGGAAAAATATTTTTTCCATTGAACGGAAATTTATAGGGTTCTGACATTTATTTTACAAGGTGACGTGCTGATTATGTATCATATATGCATATAGGTCGAAGTGTATTATATGTATTATATGTGTTATGTATGCATATAATAAAAATGAGTGATTCATATAAATTATTTTTCATTTATCCGGATTCATCGAAAAATCATCTGACATTCCCCGTGTCGGCAATTTCTTTTAACTCTTTCAATATTCATTCAACTCATTTTGTACTCTTCCTGATCGTCGCGTATTCTTCCAATTCATCCGTATTCTCTTCGATTCTCTTCGATTCTCGCCAATTCTCACAAACTCTGGCTCGATTCTCTTCACTCATTTCAACTCAGACTGAAGATTACGTACTCTTCGAAAATCATGAACTCTTTCACTCATTTCAACTCAGTGAATAGCCCTTTGGAAGAAAGGGAAGTTAGTGGCCTTATTCGTAGACTTCAAAGCGGTTTTTGACTCAGAAAACAGGAAGGTGTTATGGCAGGTTATGAAAGAGGGGGGAGTGGATGAAGACTTGGTCGAGAGGATAAAGGAGATATTCGAAGAGACTAAGATAAGGGTGAGGATTGGGAAACAAAAAGGGGAGACTTTATGGAGTGGAAGGGGGCTCAAGCAAGGGTGCCCACTGAGCCCACTACTATTCAGTCTCTTCTTGGCAGATCTAGAGGAGAAACTGGAGAAGAAAGGAAAAGGGGGAACGGTAGTGGGAAATAGCAAGGTATATTCCTTAGCGTATGCAGACGATATAGTATTATTAGCGGATGACGAGAGAGGGATGAGTCTCATAATGAGAGTATTTGAGGAGTATGAAAGAATTAAAGACTTAACGGTAAATGTAAATAAGACGAAAGTGGAAGAATATGAATGGAAGATGTACGGGGAGAAAGTGGAAAAGGTTGAGGAATTTAGTTACCTAAGCTTCTGGTTTGAGTCGAAAGGAGGGGTTGAGCTACAGGTGAGGAGAAGGATAGAATGTGCGACTAAAGTAATGGGACAGGTGTTGGGTATAGGGGAGAGAAGGTTTAAAGATGACTGGAAGATGAGACTGTGGATGTTTGCTGCGTTGGTGTGGTCAGTCCTAAGTTATGGAGTGGAGATCTGGGAATGGAAGGAGCACAAGAGGGTTGAAAGTATGCGAGAGAGATTCTTGAGATGGGTAATGGTAGTGAGCTTGAGCTGTCCAGGATATCTGTTAAGGGAGGAATGAAGAAGAGGTAAAATGGTTATGAGACAGATGAAGAGAGCATGGAACTTTGAGGAGAAACTGAAGAGGGGGGAGGGAAGCAGTATAGCACAAGCTTGTCTGAAGGAAGTAGTAAACAAAGAGACTAGGGGTTACACAGAAGGATCAAGGTGGGAGAAAGAGAGGCAACAGAGGAGGAGAGAGTGCGATATAAGAGCAGATGTCAGAGTATGGCAAAAGTTAGAGAATGAACTGATAACAAGGGAGGGGGGGGGAAGATGGAAAAAATCGAGGAATCTAAGTATAACACGTGGTATAAGGTAGTGAAGGCTGAAGGAGAACCAGAATATTTAAGAAAGATTAAGAAGGAGAGTAAATGGAACCACGTTATACGATTTAGGATGGGAGAAGGAATGAGAGAGTGTAGGTACTGGATGGATGAGGAGGAAAGAAGATGTAGAGTCTGTTACTACGAGATAGAATCATGGGGGCATGTTTTAGAGAGATGTACAGGGGATGAAACAGGCGATGAGAGTGTGGTTGACAGGATAAAGTAGATCTTGGATGGAAGTGGACAAGGGGCAAGCTGGATGATGAGACTGGGAGAAATGAGAGAAAGTAAGGAGCATGTAGTAGGGAAAGGCCAAGCGCTCACTCCTATAAAAGGACATTAAAGTGTATTGAGAAAGTCAGTAATAACAAGCAAAGATACAATATCTTTAATAACAACTTACATTGAAAATAATAGTAAAAATAAATAAATCGTGTAGGTCCAGGAAGTAGGCACCCTCTCTTCATCCATCATTCAGTTTGAAAAGATCTTTTATTTTTACTAAACAGTTATTCGGCAAATTCTTGAAAAATTCGTTGGGTATCCCATCTGGACCTGGTGATTTTCCCACCTTACATTTTGCTAAACTGGTTTTGATTTCCTCCAAAATAATCGGTTTACGAGAGGGTATCTTGCATCACACATGGTTATTGCTGTATTGTCACGTGGTTTGGAAAGGCTTCTATAGAAATCAAAACATTCACTTGCTGTAATAACATTATTCATTGATTTTTTTAGGTATACTTATTTATAATTGACCAAAAAGTTCTACTATCTCGGCATATGTTAAATGTCCCTACTATAGATTTCATGTATGCTTCTTCTTTAGTTTTCAGTAACTTTTGGCATTTATTTTTCTGTTCTACAAAATTTGTAACCAATTGCTGATTCGTAAACTTATTTTTAGCGCATTTCTTCAAGAGCCTCCTCACTCCGCGATTAGCTTCAATGTTGAACATTACGATACAGCGGAAGATCACTCTTCAAATTACATTTCGCTGTATCGTAATGTAAAACATTACGATACTGTGCGCTGTCGCAACAAAACCTGCAAACGCACCGTCGCCAAACAAAATAGTATATTTTTTTTTAAGAAAACATTTGAAACATTATGAATCCAAGAATCAGTTATTTTGAAAAAACATATTCGAAAAGCTCAATACATATATGCAAAGAGAATGGCATAAAAAGGCCTCAAAATATTTTTCCAAACAACGTTTTAATCGGTTCATTAGAGACAAGTATATAACAAGGTAAATTAAATTGTTCTCTTTCTGACTAATCTGATGGATTCTGTTGTTTATATGTTTTTCAATGAACAAGGGTGGATAATGGTTCAAAAAAAGGATCTGTTTGCAAATTTCAATATTTTCTTTATGGAAACTTTGATGTGATAATTCTATAACCCTATCAACCATATTTTTAACAATTGCCATTTTCATTTGTATTGGGTGATTTGACAGAAAGCTCTAGGTTCGTCCAGAAAATGATGGTTTTCTGTACCAATCCGTTATAATTCTACCATCGTCTTCTACACAAAGAACAGAATCATCGACGTATCTCGCATAGAAAAGGCATTTCAATCCTACTTTTTCTAATTTGTCATTAATTAAATTTTCCATTTTGTTGAAGAATGTATTTTCTAAATCTTTCATGACAATTTCAGCTGAAATAGGTGAGTGAACAGATCCTATTGGTGTTTCAAATTTTTGTTTATAAAATTTGCCATCAAATTGAAAATAAATCGAATGAAAAACAAAATCGATTGCTTCAATAAACTTTTTGAATAGAATTTAAGTGTCTTGCTTTATGTAATCCCATCTTTTTTCAATCGATTCTTTCAATTTATCTAAAGGAATGTTCGGGAACATACACTGAAAAAATTTCGGGCGAGCTGCTCGCCCACGTGATAGAGCTGCAACACCAAATGCATCGCGTGCTGCTCACCAGCAGCTTGGTGCGTATCCTCTCTCTTGTTGGGGACGCTGTGTGCCCACATTGGAACAGCTGTAGCCCCAACAGTGTTGGTACAGTAACGCTACGTTCAGGCGGTACAGATTTATTGAAATATAAATTTTTGGTTGACGGTTCATCATTTTAGTTAAAAACTCATGTATTTGGAAGAAAATTTAAGTATTTGGTTGGCTATTCGTATAACCCCAAAAGGTTGTTTAAAAATCTAATTTTGACTTGTGATTTTTTTAAGCTCTGTTTTCGGTACATAAAATTATTCGTAAGAAATCAGATTTCATTTCGATCGCAAATGAATTTTTAAATAGAGAGAACTTTTTACCTTAATTTGTCAAAAAAAAATATATTTTTATTTCAATACTGTACCAAGAATGTTTTTAAATATGAGCTATTTTAGAAACGTATGGTTGTTTAGATTATATCTCTTGCTATTTCGAAAATGTTTTAATCTGAATAGATTTCTTGAGAATCAACCAGAAAAAAATGTCTCTTATTTTTTTCGGATTTTGGAACAAGTTTCAGGAATCTTTTAATTATATTTACATTTGTATACTGACATATGCTTTCAAGGTTTTCTAGCTATTGTATTACATACCATCGATTTATAAATAAATTTACATCGAAAATATTTGACATATCGCTCACCGCATTTCGGTGAACCTATTAGGCGTCCTTTCTAGTTTCTTCAGGGCACACCAAAAATATTTCTCAAATGCTTATCGAATTTCGGTGAACCGAAAAGGTTTATTCTATGCTAATAGTTTCAATTGTTCTCAGCAAATTTTATTAACAACTGTCCATGTGTTTCATTCAATGATCACAATTAGAATTATTGACATAATTTCCAGCATAAAATCAGTCGCAGCAAGTTTTATAACAAACAAAAAAACATATTTTATACACGATTATTACGCAATTGTTTATAAAACTTGTTAATAAAAATTGAAATTGTTGAATTAGACTGAAACTATTTTATAGAAGAGGCAAGTAACATCATACAGTTATTCGCAGAATGTTTTTGATAAACGAAATAAATTTTTCCCTGTAACAATGGAAGAATATAAACAATTGTTTATACAATTTGTTATAAAAAATGCAATTTCTGACTTATAATAAAACTTTCAGGCTAAAAAAATCATAACTCTTTCCCAGCAACTTTGGGTAATTTGTTCATAAAAACCATGAATTTTTATGTCTGAAAATTCTTTTCACTTTAAATAATATTGTCAAGTATTTTATCTCGTAAAAATTTGATAGATGTCTATTAGTTTATAACATTTTCTTATGGCAATAAAATGTCTTTTAGATAATTCATATTCATCATATTTGTATCTAGGCACTGACTGTTATTGATTTGTGGTGTTCTTAATTGTTTACACTGTCAAAAAACTCAACTGCGACCTGCAGCTTAATTGTCCGCGAAAATACATTTCTGGACCCATGGGGCAATTGCTTTCTCTTTTGTGGGACTGCAGCCTTCCCAACACGCGGGAAAGGATCTGCTCGCACGTTTGGTACTATTGCTCACTCAAATGTGGTGTGGCCGCTACACCGACCGCCGTGGTGGCGCTGCGTTCTCACTCAGAAGACAGCTGCTTGCCCAAAATTTTTTCAGTGTAGCAATTACATCGAAAGAAGCTAGGATGTAATCATGAGGAATTGTAATTCCTTCAATGAGTTAAAGAAAAACTGTACTATTTTTTACTGAGCTTTTAGAAATTGTAATTGATTTTTTAATGATATTACTAAGTAATTCTTCTAATTTTCTTGGCCGAGAACCTATTATTGATATTACAGGTCTTACAAGGGGACCTTTAGGTCTGCTTTTTTTTTGTTTGAATTGATACTCTCCTGAATGAAAGGTACGTAAGAGAGGTTTTCTGAGAAAAATCAAGAAGACGCAATTTCGACCCATTTTCGAGAAAAATGCATATCGAAAATTGCGAACGGATGGTCATCGAGCCGGTGTAAAAGTATTTGGAACGTCGGTAGCTCCCTGGTAGAGCGCTCGGCTGAAAGCCGGAATGTTGCGCGTTCGATTCTCGCTATCCTTACTTTTTTTTCATTGATGGAAATGCTTGTTTATTCTATTTTTGAATAAAATTTGATACAATAATACCATTTAATGATTATTTATTCCTTATTTTCATTAAAAACCTCATTAATAGTTTTTTTATTATTACTCGTTTGGACAATTGTGCATTTTATTCAAATTCTTCATTCTTCAATAGTTTCCAGTATCTATATTATTGAATTAAAGTAGGAACAAAGTAGGAATAAAGTGAAAAAATACACTTTCAAGACACTTCTGATTCTTGTTCGTAAATATCTACGAAATGAGTCACTACATCCACTGGCATTTCGTATTTATTATTTAATTTGAAATACTTTGTTCCAACTTTAATTTGATAATATAGATACTAGAAACTATTGAACGATAAAAAATTTTAATAAAATGCACAATTGAGGGTCTGGATCGAGAAACTCGCTCAGCGCTAGAGATCGGGTAAAATAGTCCAAGAGCTGGTGACGTTTTTCGTGAAGTGAGAGTATAAGTCCTAATTTTTCGCTTATATGTCTGGGAAATGGCCCTTCTTTCGAAACCCGTAAATGCCAGACGCCCTGCCTGGGGCGTTTGGACACCTGAGCCAGGTGAAAAAATCGGAAATTTGCAGTGATAGTATAAGAGCCAATTTTCTTCTAGTATCGATTATTGATGCCCCAAGTTTATTGTTATTCAATCGCCAGACCGATAGCTTGGGGATAACATACTGCCAGACTCGATAATTATCAATAAAAAAAGTTGGATTTTGCAGTGAGAGTATAAGGTCTGGCGTTTTCAATAACATAAAGAATAGTATTCACAGGTAGCATTCGTAAAACGACAGACCGAAATTCCGGGGAGAACACCTTGAAAATTAAGTTTGAAAATCAATAATTTTCCTCCAAAGTGTCGGCCAGAGCGGGGACCGAGGGAAGTGGCCGGCAGTCGAAGTAGCCGTTATCCCCTCCATTCAGCCTTTTGCCCTGACGCTGCTGCTCCCTTGTCCCTCGGTCCCCGCTCAGACCCACACTTTAGAGGAAAATTATTCATTTTCAAACTTAATTTTAAAGGTGTTCTCCCCGGAATTTCGGTCTGTCGTTTTACGAATGCTGTGAATACTATTCTTTATGTTATTGAAAACGCCAGCCCTTATACTCTAACTATCTGGCGATTGAATAATAATAAACTTGGGGCATCAATAATCGATACTAGAAGAAAATTGGCTCTTATACTGTCACTGCGAATTTCCAATTTTTTCACCTGGCTCAGGTGTCCAAACGCCCCAGGCAGGGTGTCTGGCATTTACGGGTTTCGAAAGAAACGTCACTTCCCAGACATATAAGCGAAAAACTAGGACTTATACTCTCACTCCACGAAAAACGTCACCAGCTTTTGGACTAAAAGAATTGTCCGAACGTCTGGGTGGACGGAAATTTCAAAAGTCAAAAAATTAATTTTTCAAAATTATAGGCTTGTAGATAATGACGGGACGGAACTTTTTTCTATTTTCGGTTTTTTGATGGGATGATTATTTCTAATAATAAGCCTAATAAACTAAAAAAAATGTGTCCCCAAATTCAATTAGTTTTTAAGAAATAAATCGTCGTAAGTTAGGCACATAACATTGAAACTGTTTCAAACTTGATATAAAAAACGAAATATACCCTAGCGATGCTTACAAAACAAACAAAAAGTTGATAATCGCCTATTGTTTATTAATATTTAATTGCAAATTGAGACAGATCGGTAACATCGGTTTCAGATTCGCCGACAAAAAGTATCGAGGGAACTTTAGAGTTGATACAACTTCCAGTGAGACATTTGTTCCTTAGTATTGAAGGAAGATTTGTGGAAATTTTTAGATCGATTCATTGAAAATTGGCGGAAATATGCATTTTACAATAAAGCATGAGGCGCCGCCCACGATAGCTCCGTGAGTACTGAGCAACATCAGGCAGCGGGCTAGCCGTTTGGCTTTCCAGAACTCAATTTTCAATGATTTTTTAATGGTTATTATAGAGGCCTTGATCGTCACACACGTGAATTCTACCTAAATTACAATTATTGAAGCATCTGCCGAAAAATAATACTTTGAAAATTACATGTATGCAGTGAAAAAATTACCTACTGTTATTCATTAAATTATAGTCGTCCTAGAGATCGGTTCACTTGAGTTTATGTGATATATTTGTGTTAGAAATAATGATTACGATAAAATTATCTCATTATTTACCGGAAAATAATATTTAGAAAATTACGTCCATGTATTAAAAGTTTAACTACCGTTATTTATTAAATTATACTCGTCATAGAGACTGTTTTTCTTCAGTTTATGTGATATATTTGCGTTAGAAATAATAATAATGATAACTTTATTTAATTAAGTAACCGTATAAATCATAGTTTGTCATTTTGATATTTCTTGGGAAGGTGAAGGGTGCCATTGAAGCAGATAATCGTTAAAAAATCATTGAAAATTGAGTTATGGAAAGCCAAACGGCTAGCCCGCTGCCTGATGTTGCTCAGTACTCACGGAGCTATCGTGGGCGGCGCCTCATGCTTTATTGTAAAATGCATATTTCCGCCAATTTTCAATGAATCGATCTAAAAATTTCCACAAATTTTCCTTCAATACTAAGGAACAAATGTCTCACTGGAAGTTGTATCAACTCTAAAGTTCCCTTGATACTTTTTGTCGGCGAATCTGAAAAAACGGTGTTACCGATCTGTCTCAATTTGCAATTAAATATTAATAAACAATAGGCGTTTTTCAACTTTTTGTTTGTTTTGTACACTGAGAAACCCTTGTTTGTATTTCTTGTTAAAAATTACACTAGATTTCACTATCTGAACTTTGCAATGAGAGGCAAAAAGCAAATTTTAATAATATTTACTAACCTCAATAGTAACTCGTAGCTACTTAAAGAATTATAAAATATATTGGAATAAAAGTAAAAACTATTGCATTTATTGTAAAAGACATTTGAAGTATTTATTAACCTCTGTAGTAAAACTGCAAGTCTGCACTATTTACTAATTTTGGTAGGAGAAAATAGTAAATTTGTTGGATTAATATCTGTAGAAGATAACAGTATTTACAAAGTGCTGTAGTAAAATGATGCGCAGGGACCGTGCGCACCGAATTACTAACTGGTTAGCAAAATATGCTACAGTGGGAATAGTAAAAAAAATAAATACGTGTTGCTAACTTTCACACAAGCCTACCTACACACATGTTCTACATTTAACGCATAATTCACATTTATTTAAATTGAGAATTGACAACATTAGAAACTACATATATGTATATATTCTTAAAAGATAGTATTATATTATAAAGCTGAAACAGAAAAATCGGGTTAGAAGAAAACGAAGGCTGGCGGGAATCGAACACGCGTCTTCGGGACAGCAGTCGGGCGATGATCCATCTACCTACAAGACATTTTGTGACTCAGAATGAAAACTTCGATATGACCTAAATGAAATAGGGTTTATTGGTTCTAATTCATTTAATCCTTAATTGATTAATATTCATAATATTTTTATAATTTTAAAGAACAAAATTTTTAATGTAATTAAAATGAGTACATTTTTTTTTAAATTACGTTTTTTGCGGATTTTGCATTGAAACATAAATTAGATGTCATTTTCGCAACCTAAAAATATGATCGGCGATCGACACACGTCGGATGCACTCGGCCGCGCTCGGTCCAAGGCTCGATACTTTCTGCTAAATCAGTTAGTAATATTTGGGACCAAATTTAATAATTGGTATTAACCTTTGTTACGAAAAGTAGGAAATGTCCATAATACACATCGTGTTCCTACAGACAATAGTAATTTCTTCTACATATTTAGTATATTATGTTATTTAAAATACTTATTACTTTTATTCTTTTTGTACAATTTATTAATTTCTCTACTAATTTTTCCTACATCGGATTTTACTACAGAAAATATGTAGTAAGGATTGCTATTACCAAATAGGAAATCTTCTTATAAAAATAGTATAACTTATTATTTATGTATTAAAATGTCGAAATTTAAGCATTTTGCCCCCATTTGCCATCCGTTTTAGTAATTTTTCTAACCTAAAGTTTCTCAGTGTAAGCATCGCTAGGGTATATTTCGTTCGTATATCAAGTTTGAAACAGTTTCAATGTTATTTGCCTAACTTACGACGATTTATTTCTTAAAAACTAATTGAATTTGGGGACACATTTTTTTTAGTTTATTAGGCTTATTATTAAAAATAATCATCCGATCGAAAAACCGAAAATATAAAAAAGTTCCGTCCTGTCATTATCTACAAGCCTATAACTTTGAAAAATTAATTTTTTGACTTTTGAAATTTCCGTCCACCCAGACGTTCGGACATTTCTTTTACCCGATCTCAAGCGCTGATCGAGTTTCTCGATCCAGACCCTCAATTGTCCAAACGAGTGGTAATAAAAATACGATTAACAGAGTTATCATTGAAAATAAGGAATAAATAATGATTAAATGGTATAATTTTATCAAATGTTATTCAAAAATGTAATGAACAAGCATTTTAATGAATAAAAAAAAAGTATGGATAGCGAGAATAGAACGCGCAACCTTGCGGCTATCAGCCGAGCGCTCTACCAGGGAGCTACCGACTCTTCGATATACTTTTACACCGGCTCAATGACCATCTGTTTTGCAATTTTTGAAATGCAGTTTTCTCGAAAATGAGTCAAAATTGCGTCTTCTTGATTTTTCTCAGAAAACCTCTGATACGTACCTTTCATTGAGGAAACTATCAATTTAAACAATAAAAAAGCAGACCTAAAGGTACCCTTGTTAGTGGATAATCAACTTTGTGTGCTTTAATGAGACCATAAGATAAGGAAAGAGTTGAATTTACAGTACCTATATGACTTCTATTCACGATCCCAAGATATCCATTTGATCTAAATGTATTTAAAATCTTAAAAGTAGATTTTTTTAATTTTTTGAGAGGGCTGTTTTCTATTATTTCAAAACTATTTTTGTCATCAAGAATTGTCATCATTTTTTTGTTATATTCGCTTTTCAAAATTGCTATTGTAATATTAGCCTTATCTGCACATCTTATCAGGAGATCAGGATTTTTCTTTTAAAATTCATTGGTTAACTTATATCCTTCATTTAACTCTTCGTCCATAATTGATAATACTTTATTATTTGCAACAAAACCATTAGATAATCCCGATAGTCTTGGAAAAACCCTGAACGAGGATAAAGTGCTCGAAAGGTCGATTTCATAAAAAATTGACATTTTTGGTTTCAAGGGTAGTTTTCAGGCTCCCGTGGATAATGTTCAAAAATCCCCTATACTTTTCCGTAACATTATCCGAAACCCTGAAAAATTATTCTGAAAACTCAAAAAACTTTTTTTTCCCCATTCATTTTACATGGGAAACTTCAAAAGTAAAAATCGATACCTGTTGAAATGAAAATTTAAAAAAAAGTAGGGAATTTTGTTTTTGATTTGGAATTAATTGGGGGGGGGGGGGGTATCGTTGGCCTCTCAAAATAAAGTGTTTTTGGGCCACCCTTATGTACATAACATATTCCTAATTTTCTCTATTTCAAGAATACGGATATTCTAGTGTGAAAATTACGCAATTCCTGATAAAAATACCACTGTTATTTTCATGTCCTAAGATTCCTGTAGCACATTTTTATTGTACAAAATAACAATATTTATCAAGAGGAAAATTTGAAGCAATCCTACGTGTAAATATTTACTTGAATTTTTCACTGTGAGTGTCCCGTATCTCATTTCTAATTTATTAATATTTTTAACATAAAGAAAAATGTTAGGAAATTTATGATTATAATTATAGATTTCCCTAATAGTTCTAATACTAAATAATAAAAATAAATAAATAAAAATAATACACATAATGATAGTGCTAATAGTTCTCTTTATTTTATATATCTTTCACTTAATGAACACCTGTAATTTAACGTCGCATGGAGGAGAACTAACAGACGTTTGTCTGATTACGCTGCACTGAATTGTGGTTATTCCATTCACTTTCAACTTCTGCACCCTCACCACATGAATGACTGCTAAACTTTTTCCCTTATTGAGCGTTTCAGGGTGAAAATTATTGAAATATTCATCATCAATCCGGTTGTTGACATTGGACCGGTAATTTTTAGGGTTATGTTCATAACCAACAACGAAACTAGAACGGGTTTAGCTAGAATGAAAAGAATTTTTCACGAAATCTTTTTGCAAGAAAGTTCCCTCTATTATTTTACTTCGTTTTGAAAAACATTATGTACGTTTTAAAGCAATCATTTATGCACATATTATATTTAAAAACAATGCATACGTGCTATCTTATGTAAATTTCAAATTTCTATCCCTAAGATATTTTAGGCTTTGGCCGCCGCGGGCGCTGCGTGTAATATCCGGTGAATGCCTTGAATGTCGGTAAATTTCTTTAGCATGCCCAGTGCTCCGAATCTTGCTCTCCAACCGCACTGCGCATGCGTAGTACATGCGCATGCATAGAAATACATTTTTCATTGCAAAATAAACTTCCGCAGTCATAGATAGAATAATTTGATTTCACTGCTGAAATCTTTCGTCGATGTCCGAAGGAAGCATGTGTTTTAAGCAGTTGTTAAACTTCCAAGCAAAGAAATTAATTTCCCAATAGAATTCTAAAACTTCAACTAGAAGAGTTACATTTTTAGTTGAAAATTCATTTTTAACCAAAAAAGAAAACGTAATTTATATTGAAATAGTGAAACTTTTCCCCAAAAAGATGAATTTTCATTTAAAAAGATTAATCATCTGGAAAGAAATAAATTTTCAACAAAAGACGAATCTTCAAAAAATAGTTGAATTTTCAACTAAGACAGATGAAAGAGACGAATTTTTGAACGAAGAGACGAATTTTCATCAAAAGACTCAAATTTTCAACCAAGAAAGGCGATTTTCCAACAAAAGAAACAAACTTTCGACAAAATCGTGAAATTTTCTTTCAAAGGGGATGAATTTTCATCTAAAATGATGAATCATCAACAACAACAAAAGAATTTTCAACAAAGGAGTTCAACTTTCAACCACAGGGATTAGTTTTCAACAAAGACGATTATTATTTAATTTATTATTTATTAAACAACAGCATAAGATACAGACTTAATATATAGATATATAAATACATATGTGATAATCTGCTGCGATATTTGCTTAGGTTCTAAGACCTTTGCAAAGAAGGTGAAATATGAACGTCTAGTTAATTAGCTCTGACAAAAAAAAATAGGCTTATAACGCTAGGAGGATATGATAAGGTTTCTGACTTTTGAGACTCCAAGTAGATACAATGTAACACGACATAGTTCTTTTTTATCTGGTGAGTTTAGAAGCGCTACCCAAAAGGCACCAGAGGCTGTAAGGCCGATCGCGGGCCCAAAAAACGATGTTCGAACATCTCCGTACATGGAGCATTCTGCTAGTAAATGAAAAAGTGTCTCTTCCACTCCCAGATTACAAATTGAACAGAGTTGCCCCTTACTAAAACCAAAACTGAGTTCACCCACCGAAAATCTCCCTCTTACACAGAACCCTCTCCAACCAGTTGAATGCCATTTTTAAGATATTATAGGCAATTGGGACTCGGCCTACTATCTGTTTCAAAAATCCTGGCCCCTCTACAAATCATTGAATATCTCAATAAAAATAAAATCGCTTAAAAAAAGGAAAAACATCTTGTCAATCCTCATTTCATTACGAATAAGTACAACATCATTTGATTGCGATGCGTCCATAAGTTTCGATGCAAATTCGCAGTGAAGGTGAAAAATCGTTGTTAAAAGCACCTTTTAGACCTTGGTCAACTTTCCACCGTTCTATTTCGTGGAAAAATGCATGAATTGTTTGAAAAAAAATCGATTAGTTAGCTTCATGTTTTATTTGTGAGTACGTTTTCGAAAAATTCAAAAATATTTATAACTTTGGTGCCGACAGTAAATAAAAGCGAAGGATGCTAACTCAGCTTCTAATCAAGCTGGAAGTCTCTACTAAGGCTTGACATTTAAAAAAAAAATCAACAAATAAAATGGTAGGTTTTCTAATACAGTTGATTACATCATTAAACCGCTATTGCATATTATTTTTTTCTGTTTTTTTTCTACGGTAGTCGACCACAATTGTAATCGATAAGTTGAAGGGGTTGCCATCCACTATTGTCAAAGTCGGTTGACCCACGCAGCACATTCTACCAGATGTACGAAAGTTGAAGAAAAAAAAGGTCACTTTATGAGGCAAAGGATCAAGCAGGACATCGATACCCTGGAACCCGCTGAGAATATCTTCGACTTCTTTCGTGCCTCCAGTCCCAAAAAAAAACAGAAAAAAATAATATGCAATAGCGTATTATTTATGTAATTAACCGTTTTTAAAAACCAACCATTGAATTTGTTGATTCTTCTTAAAAAGTACAAGCTTCAGTAGAGCCTTCCAGTTTGATTAGAAGCTAACTACTCGATTTTTTTCCAAACAATTCATGCATTTTTCCACGAAATAGAACGGTCGAAAGTTGACCAAGTTATAAAAGAGGCTTTTAACCACGTTTTTTCACCTTCACTGCAAATTTGCATCGAAACTTATGGGCGCATCGCAATCAAATGATATTGTACTTATTCGTAATGAAATGAGGATTGACAAGATGTTTTTCCTTTTTTTAAGCGATTTTTTTTTATTGAGATATTCAATGATTTGTTGAGGGGACAGGATTTTTGAAACAGATAGTAGCTCTAGTCTCAGCGCATAACCTGGAGTGTAAGGAGGAAGCCTAAGCACTTTCTTGAAAAATGTGGATTGGATGACCTCAACTTCCTCACAGTATCTTAGCCCCTAAATTCCTATGGCATACAGCAGAACATTGGCTACGAGACTTTGAAAGAGGATAAGTTTTGAGCGCCAAGACTCTGCTTTGGAGTTCCACAGAACTTGTAAAGTTTCTCCCGTGGCCATCCTTGCGGCAGCTATTCTTTTATTACAAGCCAGTGCAAAGGTACCAGAGCTCAAAAATGGTTTCCCCAGATAGTTGTATTCGCTGGCCATCTCGAGCTGCGTGTCATTGAAAGTGAAACCCGGAATCCTAGGTGGCCTTCCTCTATGAAAGATCATGGTCATGGTCTTTGAAGTGTTAACCTCCAAAAGATTGAGGTCACAAATACTCAGCAAGTACATTAATTTTCCTCTGAAGATCAATGTCCGAAAAAAATCTTCCAGGTCTCCAATCAACAAAATAAAAAAGAGCGGACTTAAAAGTTCCCCTTGGAGAACGCCACAAGTCACGTGCACTGGGTCAGTGAGACCCTCAGGTGTGCGGATGGACATCTTGGCAGCATTGTAAAGACTTTTCATTATCCTAATGAATTTCGTGCTAATGCCCCGTTTCAATAGTTTAGACCAAAGAAGGTCGTGATTGACTGAAGGAAATGCCCTTTTAAAATCAACAAAACAAGCAAAAAACTTACGACCAGGAGTGGAGAGATGAATCTGAAAAATAGAGTTTAGACAAAATATATAGTCCAAACAGCCTCTGGAAACCCTAAAACCTGCCTGAAATTCGGGTATACAATTCTCAGCGTTTGTCCACTCAACAAGCCTATCCAGGAGGATCCGTGTAAATATGTTAGCAATAGCATTCACGAGGGCAATATCTCTGTAAGATCCCGGATCCTCTGTATCCCCCTTCTTGAATAACATGCACGTGAGAATAGTTGCCCAAGAAGGGGGAACCTCCTCAGTCTCCCAGATCCTCCTGAAGAGACACTCAAGATAGTCTAGCCCTAATTCAGGTAAAGCTCGGTAAAACTCGGCGGGGACACCATCATGTCCAGGGGCTTTCCCCTTTTTAGATTTACAGATAGCAGCCTTTATTTCATCTTTTGAGATTTGGGCATCCAGAAGGGGATGCGCATTTGTACACCAAGGAAGATCAAGGTTCACTTCAGGAGGATACAAGGTATTCGCAAAAGCTTGCCACGATTGAATGCCAATGTTAGCACCCTGTGTAAGTCTAGGCTTAAAGAAGTTAACTGCTCTCCAAAACTCCGTAGTCCCTCTGGCAGATGCAAGAGCCTCTTGGAAGGCCTTCTCGTATACAATTTTTTTGGAGATCAACAGTAAGCTATAAGCTTTTTTATCTAAATTAAATTTTTTAATATCCGCCAGCGCGAACCCTGAACTTTTACACACTTTTAGGCTATTTTCAGCTTTTCTTTCAGCATTGAAACATGCGCAATCAAACCAAGGCTTTTTCCCTATAAAGCGCGAAGAAGCAGCAGGAGTCATATGTAGAAGCAGTCGAGGCCGCCGCATTAATTACCGAGCTAAGATTTCCATTTCATTCAGCCACCGAAGAGTCGAGCACCGCCTGCGAATCCGGGAGAATCAGTGAATCTAGAATATCCCCCTTCTATCCTCCCTCCAAAACAGCCTTGCATTCACATTAATTTCACGCTTTACAGTATTAGCCTTACGTAGCCCCCCCTCCTCCCGGGAACAGTAGTTCTACACAGACCGGAAGATGGTCCGAACGATTAGCGATTGGAACAATTTTGAAGTCAGTTACCACTTCCATGAAAGGTAACGCGCATGCTGCGAGGCCTATAGTACTCCCCCCTCCAGAAGAGAGGCAAGTGAGGCTACCCGGACAATCACCCTTAAGTCTTCCGTTCAGAATAGCAAAACCGTGTAATTCTGAATACTCAACTAGGATAGTACCCCGTTTACAAATTACAGGGTCGAAAACCAGCCTCCGCGAGCTCGCATTCGCCCCCACCGGTATAACATCGGGGCATACCTGATTCAGATCCCCGATCCGCGCATTGAAGTCCCTTCCCCCCCCCCCCAGAATTATAGGTGTGGAAGGATGTAACTCCTCTAATCGGTCAAGTATCGTATCCAAACCGTCGCGCAAATATTCATTATCAAGACTCGGTTTAAAATAAATGAGACCTACAATAAAAAACATAGAATGGTCGGCGCACTTTACAAAAATCCACTCTGGGGATGTATCCAACAACTCACATGTAAACCTTTTCCGCCTCACAAATAGCGCTAAGCTCCCACTAGGTCTACCAAATTTACTTACTCGCTTCGCATCCACAGTGAAGAGGCCATGCTGGGACAGCCACGAGGGGGTTGCAGGCGCCGATGGGAACCAAGTTTCGCTCAAGCATGAAATATCCGAGTCCAAGTTAAACATTGATAAGTCTCCGACATTCGAGAATCCATGACAGTTCCAGAAAATAATCCGGGCTAACCTCCCTTTCACATCAAGGACAGATCATTCACTATCCTTACGGGAGCTAGTCGATCCTCTTCGCGGTGTTTTTGTCGAGTGGTTCTGGATTGGGTTTCCGAATAGAAAATTGCTAATGGAGCCGTCCCTGTTTTGACGAGAGTCCTCGGTCGAAGAAGCTGAATGGAGGACTCGCAGACATGGCATTAATCTCGTCAGCTGACAGCACTTTCCCGTCATATTCCAAGTGTTTACCTTTTAACATTATATCGAAACCTCGAGCTATTAGGCTGATCTTACTCTGCATAAGCTGTCTTCTCGCCAGCCTTTCAAACATCGACCTGGCACTTGAGAATGCCAATCCCATTGCCGTGAAGGATTTCGATTCTTGAAAGACCTGTAATCTTTGAGATGGAGACCCCAACCTAATCAACACCGTTCTGGCACCAGGTTTCTTTCCCAAACGAAAAGCAGATTCCACCACAACAGATTCTACATTAGCTTTCAAGAACACCCCACGTGCAGACGAGACTAGGTCCTTATTGTATGACTCAGTGTCCTTGAGCTCATGCAGAATCACATTTTTGGCACTGGCATCCTTTCGGAGCTGCAAAACCTCTTCTTTCAGCAGTTTCATGTTGTTTTCCAAATCCGTGTTTTTCTTCCCCAGATCATTGTTCCTTAATTTTAGAGATTCTTTTCTTCCTCTCAAAAGATCTAATTCGCCTTGAATCTGAGCAACCAAACCCTTTAAGGCAGCTGCATCGTTATTGGTTATCGAAGTATCCTCCTCTATTGAAGTTAGCAGGGCCTCGAATCGCGTTACGTCAGTTGAAGTCATATACCAGGAGCACCCATTGTCGGTGGGAACCTGAACCGGTCAGCTGTTTGACAGCCTGAGAGTCAATGTTTGATGAACCGACAGTAACCAGAAACTTAGTTCAATTTTCATCGAACAATACACATTACAATTTAGGTAGAAACGTCGCCACTAAAACCAAATTCGGCTGATCACTAGCCCCACACTTCACCTTTAAAAAATCAGACACAGTTTCAATCAGGAAAAACCACTACAGGCGAAAACAGATAGAGCAAACACGCGCGCGACCAACAGGCCCGACGCCATACTTCAACCTCAACAAAGACGATTAATTCCCTTCAAAAAAGACGAATTTTCAACAAAATGCATGGATTTCCAACAAATAGTTCAATTTTCAACTAAAAAAGATCAATTTTTAACCAAAAATGAAATAATTAAATTTTCGTTTTAAGAAATTCATTTTCACCGAAGAAAAACCTACTTTTAAACAAATATTTGAATCTTCGGCCAAACAGGTAAATTTTCAACTAAAATGCTTATCAAATTCCCTTATTAATATTAATAATAATAAATTATATAATATTCAAAACTCTTCAAAAATGTTAAAGTTAGATTCCAAGAATTAAAAAAAAAGTAATACGAACTGAAAAAGAAGTATGTAGGCCCGGCCTCCACACAATCTCAGGCCTGTAGCAACATAATACATTTCATTAATTTTTATTCCCTTTTCTCGTTTAGTTTTTTTAACGATTTTTTTACATTTTATTGTTTTCTTCATCAGTTCAAATGTATTTTATAGTATATACAATTATACATGTTTACAGGGATTGCAAGCTCACCTAGGAAGCACCCTCAGCGGGAGAGCGTTGCTGTTTAAAATAAAAAGTGCACGAAATGTGTTTAATGAATCTAATCGAAAGAAATTAACAGAAATTGTGGTGGATTTTCTCTTCGCGAATTTCGTAGACAAGAAATTCATCAGGATTAAGGGGCATTTTTTATCAGTGCTGCAATGGAAATTGTGCTCGCTTTTCCTTCCGAAAGAGTTGGAGTTTATTTTATTTCGGGAAAGCCAAAAACGAAAACTACTCCTAAAACTTTGAACAAATGAAAGCTCTGGAATAGATATGTCAATCAAGGAGTCAAATTGCGTAGATGTGAAGCACAAGAAGATGTCGCTGAGGGAGATGAAGAAAATGGTATGTTTATCACTTAAATGAATATAATATACATGAAAACTGAATAATTCGGTGGGTCGAAAATAATAAATTCGAGAATTCGGACTCAATACAACGGGAAAAAGTAGCGCATTGGAATCTTTAAAAAGTATAATTAGTTTAGAATCGATGGACATGTAGCTTAGATACCCCCACTCAGAAAAAAATATTTAAGAAACTTCCTGTTTGGAGATTTTTTGAATTTTATTTTTTTCTTCTATAGCTGGGAATGCGCTGGCAAAAATCGCCATAACCCAGAAATAAAAATTGGAAATACAGCAAATTTGAAATTTTAGATATTGGTATTTAATGAAATTATCTTCATAATGTGTGTGTTGCAATGTTTTCAGAGCAGCTGTGTACTTTTTTATCATAAAAATACACTAACAGAAACATTGACAAGAACCTAAAAACGAAGCTGGAACCACAGCAAGTTCTTAAAAATTGGTATTCAACAGAATTTTTGCTCGCACAGAAAATTTTTCATACCTCCATTCATCAAGAGGATTTCAATTAATATCAAAATTTTTTTAATTTGCAGCATTTTTAGTTCATATTCCTGAGCCTTGTGAATTTTTTCCTAGTGTATTTATATGCTGAAAAAACCTGCAAATGTTCAGAAATATTTCAAAGTATAAGTAGGAAAGATAATTTCATTAAATACCATAAATAGAAATGTTAAAAATTCGTTGTATTTCCAGTGTCGATTTCTGGGTCTTGGCGATTTTTTTCCTAGTGCATTTTTGTCACTGCAACCTTTTCAAGTACCCGGAAATATTCTTCTATTCGCAAAGGTGTTAAGAATTTATTTTCCGTAAACAGGGCTGAACTAATCAGGAATTATCTCTTAGAAAATAATTGATCAAAATCCACAAAAAATTGGAAAAACTTTTTTGACCTTTAGTTATGTAAACAAAATTAAAAGTGAAGAAAATTTAAAAAATCTTCAATGGAAAATTCTTTTGAACGTTCTTTTATGAGCAAGGATAATCAAGCTGAATATCTATCGATTCAGAATTAATTATGCTCTTTTAGGATCTTAATACGCAGATCTTGTTGAAAATCAAAATGTGGAAAAAATGAATCTGAGATACGTGAAGCTTTCCAGTTTTTAAAAAACAATATGAGTCTACCGAAAGAGGTCCTGGATAATTGGAACAAATAATATTTGTGATTATTTGAAAATATTTCTGCCTTGCGGACGCAACTTGGTTGGCAGTTACTGGTAGAGAATTTTGATCGCAATTTTCCAAAGGAGAAAAATTCTTTATACACTATTTGGGAAAAATTATCAAAAGCTGTGGCTTTGATTGGCGTCAACAGTCAAGATCTTTCTCAAGATAAACTCGAAAATCCCATAGGTACGCATTGATCTAAGAGCTTTGAATTGGTTTTATATTCAGATATTTCTGTATGATACACTATGCCCACTTTATTTTTTAGATTCTATCATCATTCCCTATTTGCCTCAAATTTTCCCCCTGATGACGGCCTTTAACAAGGATTCAAAGAAAGTTTTTCGATCATCGGAGCCTGAAGTTGAAGACTGTTTTTTTCTTTGTCGCTTACGTAAGCAGTGCTCTTTTAATTCTACAGATTGCTGTATATACAATTTTCTTTCTCGAATTTGATTGTTCACAAATATTTTAGGATGCGAATTATTTTATCAAAAAATGTTTAATAGGTTTTGACCTCAAATTGATTGATTAGGTGATCCCATTTGCAGGACTCGACGGACTTGAAGAATCAACTGAAGCTTAGGAAGGAAAAGTTACGAAAACAGGGTGACACTTTGCAGCCTTTCATTTTGGCTATTGGCGACATCCACACCTTCAGAGAAATTTCTTTCTATGTTGAAGACATGAGGTGCTTGATGGAAAGTCCTTTGTAGGCATTGGATGTGTGCTTCAATATTCAATATTTATAAAACAAGCTGATCTTTTCAGCTATCGTCCAGTTGTGATGCATAACAATTATGATCAAAAATTAGACGTCATCGCGCGTAACGATGAATATTAATCTGCGGTGCGTATTAAAATAAGCGTTTTGAACTTCGTTTTTCTTCTTTACATGAAGCTGCATTTTTTAAGATGTTCAGATTGTATAAGTCTGTAAATCTATGTACTTGTTCTACTTCTGAAACTGGAATTCAACCTTCTAAATATATATAGAATTCACAATTTTATAATGATTTCATTTTTAAAACGTCAATAGCATGTTTTAAGAACGATGAATATCAAACTTTCTGTTGTTTTATAAACGTCCAATGTCCCAAACACATCTTCAGATAGTTGAAACGTTTTTACAGCATTTATATGTTTGATATTAGATGGTTTTATGACACCCTAATGAGGTTTTTAGATTTTTTGCAATTTAGTAATTTCAATATTTTAGGACGGTAGATTTAATACCTGTGATCATAGTTCGTAATATCCTGGATATTAGATTTTAGGACCATATATTATAGATTTTAATATATTCGATTATAGATTCTAATATCTTGGATTTTATGTTTTAATATCAATAGATTATAAATTTAAAACTCTCCTATTTCGACTTATAATCCAAGATTTTATCCGATATTATCTATTCTTTAATATCTGTAGATTTGAGTTCGTATAATCTGGATCGCTATCACATAGTTAATAGCCCAAGATTATACCCGGTAACATATTTTTAATGACCGGGTATAATCCATTTTCTCAGTGTTTTATAGAGATTTCAACCAATTCATATGTCGGTGCAATTAATCAGGAAACGCTTATTGGAAACGTTTGAGGTAAGTCGGCCCAATTCGACTCCATAGAACGAACAGTCCATTAAATCCGAACTCACCGATTCACTGCTGCCTACTCAGTCGATCGATTAAAACTTTACAAACCGATAGACCGCAATTTGCGTGAATATGCATTTTTAAATGTTCAGATTCAAAAAATGTTATTCAATCGATTCTTTTTTTCTGGGTTTGCATGAAAAATTTGGTTTCAGAAACTTAAAAACTGAATTGAAAGATTGCTTCAGAATTCAGAAAACCGGGAAATGTCCGGGAAGTTTTTGAGACAGAGAAACCCCGAGAACTGAGAGTGAATTTATTTTTTCACAGGGAATTTTACAAATTTTTAGAAGAACAATCTATCAAATCACTTGGAATATCACAAATTTCTTATCACATGATATAATTCAATCGCAAATAAGTTCGATTTCAAGTTTTTTTTCTTAATCTGAAGATCAGTTGTTAACTGTTTCAGTTACTGCATCATTCAGTTTACAAGTCCTAATTCTAAAATCTTTTACCTTACAACTTTCCCGTTTTATGTCTTCATTATTAAAAATAAATTTTGAATTGAAAGAAATTAAAAATTTAGTTTTGAAGACTGAATTGATGATTTTTAAAACTGAAGTGTAGATGGACTGTTAAAAATTGTACTGTTCAAAATGAAACAATTTACCAATGTCAACGTTGACAATTTAACTTTTTCAATACGAAAGCCTTAATAGTTAAGCAATTTGAAATGTCTGATTGAAACTTTGTAAACTATTTTCAATGTGAAAATAACTTAAAATTAATATATTCATAATTAAACGCTTTTATTCAATTTAAATTCCTATTCAAATATTGTTTCAGTCTAAAATATTCCATTTTTAACCCATTCAGTTCAAAATTTTCTAATTAAAAATATTTAAAAATGAGAAATTATAAATCAAATATTTAAAACTAAACAATTTGAAATTGAATTGTTCGAAATAGAAAACCTTGAATGGTAAAAATTTTAGAGTTCAACATTAAAACTCTTAACTTTACAATTTGTATATATATATATATATATATATATATATAGTCTTTATTTGTATAAGAATCACTGATTCATACAAAGAAGTTACAGCTTATCATAATAACAATTATATATACATAAATTTTAACTGTTATTATTTACACACCTTCAAAGATTTTAATTATAAATATATTTGCCTTTCTAATGTCGCAAGCTTCCGGAATATCAAAAATTTTATAACAAGCATTTCTCATTTCTTGCACAGATGAACATTTACTTATATATAACTGTCGTTCAGAAGCAAAAGCATTACATTCTATCAATAAATGATATACCTGTTCGGAGTTACAAATATCCTGATAGCAGTAATTACAAAAATCCTTAAAATCTATCCTGTGGGCGTTATTTTTTATTATAATTCTAGGCTGAAATCTGTTAATTAGACGCAATTAGGAGATAACTCTGATAAATTTGAGCGGAATTCTTACAGCCAAATACTTTTGGGGCCCATCCTGCAAAGTTAGGTGTGGATAAAGTATAAGAGCCGAGGAAGACTGGGCTCTCTGAAGATCTATCTGGTGAAGCTTTTCGTCATACTTTCTTATCGAAGCCATTTTATGGTCTTGTAAGAAGGAGAGAGAAAGAGAATCCCATTCATCCTCCGCCCCTATCTCCAAAAAAATATTCTTAACCTGGTGGGCCCAATTATATTTTTGCTTATTAATTCTGGTTGTTTTCAATTGATCTAGTTCCCTTAACCTTAAATAACATTTTATTGGGTATCGATCATCAGGCATCTTCAAGATTTTTTCGATCCATTTAAGAATTAAGCCGAAAACTCGAACCGCTAGCTGAGAGGCACCAGTCTCTATTCTAATTGCATATCCTTCAGTACTTTTTGGTGCATGAAGGATTCTCTTAAAAAATGTTGTCTAAATTTTTTCAATTGTCTCAAAATATCGCAGACTCCATATGTGCGCACCGTACAATAGAATACTATTCACAAGGCTTTGAAAAAGTCTAACAATAGGATTCCAGGAGTCAAGTTTCCATCTATGAATCAGAGAAATTGTAGAGTTCCAAGCTGTATTAGACTTACTTACAGCTGTGTACATCGCATTTACAAAAATCGCAGATTGACTGAAAGGTGTGCCTAGATAAATATAACTCTTAACAATTTCCACTTCGCAGTCACCGTACATAAAAGGTGAATGTTTTTTATCATGTCCATGGCCTCCCTTCCTGAAGATTACAATTTTTGTTTTATCTATATTGACCTCCAAATCATTTATCTTACAATATTCATATGATCCTTCAAGAATTTTTCTCATTCCCATAAGGGAATCGGCAAGGAGGGCCAAGTCGTCCGCGTAAGCGAGAAGCAAAATTTCAATCAAGTGATCTAATGATACACCTCTAATACCTTTAGCAATTAAAAATTCCTCTAAATCAGCGATTAACAAAGTAAACATCGTTGGACTTAGGACTTCTCCCTGCATGACTCCCTTCGTAATGTCTACCGCTCGGACAAACCCTTACTACCTTTAACTGCTATATTAGCCTTGGAGTAAAAATCCATTACTATTCTGGCGAATTTCGAGCCACATCCTTTTGACAGAATTTTATTCCACAATATTTTATGATTCAAAGACGGAAAAGCTCCTTTAAAATCAACAAACAGTACATAAACTTTTCCTCTATTTAATCTCAGGCAATTTTGAATTAATGAGTTGAGAGTAAATACGTGGTTTATACACCCCCGACCCCTCGTAAAACCCGCTTGCCACTCAGGTAAAAGATGTATCTCTTCGGCCCAATCTATTAGTCTCTTTGAAAGAATTTGTGTGAAGATTTTTGTGATGCAATTAACTAGAGCAATGGGACGGTAGTTGGAAGGATCAGTAATTTCTCCTTTCTTATACAGCATCTGAAGATAAGTTTTCGACCACGATTTTGGAACTTTCTCTTCATCTATTACTTTAAATAAGGAATTTAGATAAAGTATCAGATTGCTTGGTAAATTTTTATAAAATTCATAACTAATTCCGTCCGACCCTGGAGCTTTATTATACTTACAATTCTTTAAACTTGAAATAGTCTCCTCCAAAGTAATATGCGAGTCAAGATAAAGATTTCGTCAATCGTTAATTGATAATATATAGTTATCAAGATTCCGGGCAGGATATATAGATCGGAAGTATATTTCCCACGTGTCTAGATCTATGCAATCCCTATTTGATAATTTGGGTTCGAAAGTATTAACTAGCTTCCAAAATTGCTTAGAATCCTTAGCCACCGCAAGACAGTCTAACAGAGATTTTTTATGCGCCTCTTTTTTGAATAACAGTAACTTCTTATATTCTTTTTTATAGTCCGCATAAATTAACAAAGTATCTGGTTTTAAATTTTCCTGTTCACATTTTTTTAACATTTGCTTCAATTCTCTTTTGCTTTTTTTACAATCCTCATCAAACCATGGCTTCGAAAAACTGAGCTTTTTACTTGGTGTTACAATCATTCCTAACTGAGTTGCTGTATCTGTGATAGTTTTGATTACATTTTTTTCAAGATCGTCTACTGACAAATTCCCATAATTAGAATCCTAAGGGTACTGAATATTTTCTTTATATTTTTCATATTTTTCGTTTTTCCATTTGAAATAAGGATCACTTTCTATGTTAATACAATCAAATGCCGAGTCAGCCAGGAAAGTTTTCGCTATAGGGAAATGATCAGATCCCGTCGGGACCCTTAAAACTTCAAAATTATCAATTAGTTGAGCACCCGTGGTATTAATCCAAGCCAAATCAATAATCGAACAACTTTTCCCTCTAAAAAAGATATATTGCGCAGGACAATCACCCCTAGTTCTTCCGTTCAAAACAAACAAAGCATTTTTCTCAAAGCATTCAACCATCAATTTGCCACTTTTATCTTGTTCAGGGTCCAGACTTGACCTAACGTTAAATATGCTCCTATTAATACTGACAATTCCTCCCTCTAATTGGTTTAAATCTCCAACTTTACAATTAAAATCCCCTCCTATTATTATAGGCCAATTTGGATATTTTATGGAAATATCATAAATAAATTCATTTATATTATTCAAAAAGTTTACAATATCAGAGCCTGGATTAGAGTATATTGATCCGAGCATAATATTGAAAGAATTATTTTTTATTTTGACAAAGATGTAGTCATCAGCCACACATATAGTTTCTGTTTTGTAATTACCGGTGTTTGTGATAATGAGTAGACCTCCCTTTGCTCTTCCCATTGTTGATTCCTTCGTTGCTACATTGTACGTCACTTGACAGTCGGAGTTTAAAATTATCAAATTGAAAGGACGAAAATTAAAATAAATTTTGGTATTCAATTTTTTCCCCCAATTGCAAGAGGATCTTCTTTTAGTTTTAAATTTGTATTGAGTGGAAGAATGAGAAGTTTTGTATTTTCAACATTTAGTTTTTAATTTTTGTTTAATTGTCAGTACATTTTATGCTTTCAAGGTTTTTATTGAGTTGGGAAGGATACATGGAGTAAATATTCTTGTTCAGTTTCATGAATATACATTTATATTAAAAGAATGTTTTTTACATTTGAATAATTTTTGCGTTGTGTTGACTATCATAATTGTTAGAATGCAGTAAATATTTGTTAAATTGAATGTAATATTTCTCTATCTCAGAAGAATATTTTGTTAATTCAGGTGATTATTTGATTTCAATGATTATTCTGGCATCCAATAAATATTTTTACAGTTTAATGAATATAAATTTGTATTGAAAGACTTTTTTTACATTTAAACAATTTTCTCATTGTGCTGATTATTATGATAACTGTTAGAATGCAATAAATATTTGTTCAGCTGAATGAATATTTATTCATTATTTCGTTGCAATAATTACATCAACTTATAGTGTTAAATAAATGTTTTCAATTGAAAAAATATCGATTTATCTTGAAAAAATAATTCTTTAATTTTGATAATTGTTTTATTGTTATGATTTTTGAAGTTCTCAGCATGGAATAAATATTTCTTCAATTGAATGAAAATTCATTAAATGATGTGTGAATTATTTAATTTTAAAACATATTTATCCCATTCAAAGAATTGATTTCGTTGAACTAAAGAAAGAGTTTTTAGGCTCCTAAAACATATTCAATAAACCTGGGTTTCTACCTTATAGGAAATAATTTCTTTGACGTAATATTTTTTATTTTTAATGTCCAGAAATATTTACTTATATTAAAGAAATGTACCCAAAGAAATCATTTTCTCTAATGGAAGCGTGAATCTTTTTCATCTAAACAATATTAACTTAAATGAAGTGAACAATTCCTTGGTTTTCACATACAGTGACTTTCAACCCATCAAATCATCTCCCAAACGACCGTGGGAACGGAAGCAATTCAGCAAAAATTGATAGCATTAGATCGTCGCATAGCCTCGCGGTGTGCGACGTTAAGCTCTGAAGAATACGCGAATCGGTGAGAGAGGTCCCTCGTTTCGACAGTCTGAACTTAAACGTCGTGAGGTAAAGAACACACAAAGAGAGAAAAGAATAATAATTAAGAAAAAAGTACTGCATAAATGCCAAGTTGATATGGAAATAGAAGGCTAATCATTTATAGCTTGTAGTTGAAACATAACAGTGGCTCCAATACCGAGATCGAATAAAAGGAGCCTGAATCGGCATATTTATTAGGAAATATTTATCGGTCATGTTTTTAAAATTGACAGTTATCTACATTTGTATGCAAGTAAACAAAATTATATCTATCTATATCCATATATGCATATAATTTTTCGCAATAAAAATTGAGCCCCCGCGGGAAACTTTTAAACACTCTACACAGTCAAGTTGACATTCATCGCCGTATTCGAAATACGAAAAAAATGTAACATCAGTAAAAAAAGAACAAGAAAAAATAAACAGTGAAAAGCAAATTTCTGCACGAAAGAATCGGGATGAAATATTAGAGAACATTTCTTTCGGTAACATTGATTTCAAGTTTACTCCACTAAATTCAGAAAAAAAGTAGTGTTGTTAATAGTTTAGACTCAAACACGATCATGATACAAACTCTCTCTGTCTCTCTCTCTCTCTCATTACAATTCCCATGTAGATCTATTTTAACTTAGGTCAATAATAAATAAATAAATAAATAAATTTATTAATATAATTATATTAATAAATAAAATTAATAAATAAATAAATAATATAAATAAATTAATAAAGAATAAATAAATTTGTTTAAAAAATGAGAGAATCTCTCTCTCTCTTTCCCTCTCTCTCTACCTCCCCCCCTCCCTCTCCCTCCCTCTCTCTCTCTCTCTCTCTCTCTCTCTCTCTTTCTGTGAAGGAAATTTTAATTCAAGTGCCAAATTTTGCCAAAAATTTTGATGGAGATTCCGAAATCGTCAACGCTTTTATTCGCGGATGTAGAAGGGCAAGGGAAAAATTAAGAGATACCCCTATATTAGAATTTTTATATTTGATTTCTATCAAATTAACCGGAAAAGCACGGAAACTACTATCGTCGCGTTTAGATTCGTACACTACTTACAATGATTTTGAAAAAGATGTCAGGCGCACATTTCGTACCCCTAAAACAGAAGCCTTTTGGTCAAGTGAAATCAGTCGAGTTTCAGTGTGAGGACGGAAGAATAATTGACTATGCAAGTAAGTTGCAAGCAATCGTCTCACAATATACTGAAGCAGTTAAAGAGATTCATCCTCCAGAACACATTCAAGCCAAACACATTCAATCAAAACAAAAGTAATAAAATCAGAAGTACTTCCCGCGATAGTCAAAATTCACAAGGAAGCCAAGGTAACTCATCTAGGAATAATCATTCAAAATGTTGTAACCGAGAGGAATACCCATGATCTCGGCGAATGTAGAACATTTAAAAGAAGTAAGGAAAACTGGAAAACCAATAGGGGGAGAAATGGATATAGAAATTAATCAAATTCCCCAAATCGATACGACTCGAATAACCGTAGTCCAAGTAGAGAACGCTTTCAATCAAGACAAAACCGATACGACGGTTGGTACAATCAAAACAGCAATCAACAACAAAATTTTCAAAATTATTACTCACATCGACAGAACACTCAAAACTCACGTAATGATTCGAGATATCCTCCGAAGACTTATCAACAAAATCACCAAACACGTTATCGGACAAAATCCCAAACAAATTGTCAACCAAATTTTCAAGCAAATTATCAACCAAATTTTCAACCAAATTATCAACCAAATTTTCAAATAAATTTTCAACCTCATTTTCAGCCAAACTTCCAACAAAGCGAACAAAATTTCGAAACAAAACAACCAATTGCACTACAAACCAAATTTTAACCCAAATTATCCGATTAGCAATGAGAATAGCTACTACCATAAGTTTAATGACTCCCACGCGTGTAGTTCCTCTCTACAAAATCCTTTTGATAATCGCGTATATAAGGAACTTTAATCCTCCACAGATTCACAAAATTTAAACACACAAGCTACTCGCCAGATGAGCGCGCAGGCGAATGGCGAAACAATGTTAAGACGTGCCACGGCGAAACTGAACTTAGAAAACGAGCAGTAACACGACTAAGTACTCATGCTAATGCTCCCACAATATTATTAGAGAGCGAACAATTCTTCCAAGGAAATTTAGAATTCATTCTCGATACGGGAGCCGAAATAAACGTTATAAAACGACAAGCATTACAGAAAGTGTACCGACGTTCCAAAATTTGAGATAAGTAGTCAAATACTTTTCATAAGTTTGGCTAATCATCCCGCAATTTCGAGACGACTAGTCCATCTCCTTTTCCAGCTCTACCAGCTTTTGGAAAGAACTAGACGAAGTCTCAATGCAAATTAACACGGAATAATAGCTATCATTTCTATACACAATATTATTAAAAAAATGCATGATTTAGCCATTTTTCTTCATAAAAACACCATTTTCGCTGAAAAGTATTAATAGACTCCTAGTTAAATTTGTTTAAATTGTTCCAGTATTTAATAATGTTATTAATTTTTATAAACATTCCTCATCCATGTGGAAAAATTTCGTGGCAGTCTTGAATCATGCTGAAGCCAGTACCGTTTTTCTCAAGCCTGTCTATTCACGCAATACTAGCCTGGCGCTACACTGGCGTCGTCAAGATTTGCTACGTGTTTGATTCAAACATTTCTGCTGTTTAGTCCCAGTCTTGGCGCTATTTAGGAGATTGTTACGAATTTGAATATATGAAGACTATCCAGATTTTAGCTAGTTTTTAGACAGTATCACGGTTTGGACTTGAACAAAAATTACAGAAGTGAATTAAGAAAACAATAATTTTTGAATAAAAGATTTAGGAAATTACAATGCATAATTGCATAAATGCTCAAGAAATAATTAAATGTATACTGTTACATATATTTAAGATAATGAACAATGATTATTGAAGGTGATTGAAATCTTAACATACGAACTGTATTCTTAACAAAGATTTTTTGTAAAGAATGTTTGAAAACATTTTCTTTCGATTGAATCATATGGTAAAGTTACAATAAAGTTATATTGAATTTATAATAATTATATTATGTATAGTGCTATGTATTATATTTATAATAACCCAGAAAATTAAATTTTAACATAAACGATTTATTTCATTTATTTTAATTATTTATTGATTGCGTAAATGATAATTAAGCCCCACGTAATAATTATTGAAAATAATCAACAATAATGATTTCGTAGCATAATCGCAAGTATAATCATACAAACTTTATTATTTGCAACGATTTATTCACACATCAAGCACTTTTCATGTTTAAAAATTGTTCATGTTTTATTAAAATGAGTATTACGATGTTACGAATTGAAATTCATATCCGAAAAAAATGCACACACAACAATTTTACATTTAGATGGCTGAGTGTGTCAAGGTAGTGATATGAGTCAAACATGACATTTATGAGCATGAAAGGATATCAGAAATTGACTTCGAATTTTTTGTATAATTTTGATGTTTTCACTTCTATCGGGGGTATTTTCGAAAATGTTATTAAAACTCTACTTGAGTTTGGCCGTGTATTAGCTGGTAGTATTCGAACATAGCACGTCATGTCAGGTTAGGTCAGTTGTTTACTCGAGCTTCACCTCTCCAAAACCTCTCTCCACGCAATCTTCAACAGTTTCAGATTCACAATGCCCAATAGAGATAAAAATGGTAGGTTTTTGATGGCAAACGAGTCATATATAATTTTCTTTATAGTCCAGTCTAGTGTATTAAACGTTTTTAAATTGATAATTTTTACACTGAATGTCATGAATACGGAATCTCATGGGTTTGAATTTCGCGCGCCCTATGACTAAAGTCTGCTGTCGTTGCCAACTTCACATTTTGACATTGCGAGGATGATGGCCGTCGAGTGTGAGTTTTTTGTGTGCAGATTTTGTCATTTTTCTTAAGATTTTGCCCCGGAAGGTACCTTGAACAGATGATATTTGGAATCGGCATTACATTTTCTGGATGAAAAACAGTGTTTATATTGTTCTCTAACGTCAAGCTAAACAACAATTCCGGAATTATTGAGCGCGGGAAGGGGTTGTCCATATGCCTACGCGTTAAATAGGTCAAGTTCAAAAACAATTTATTCAAATTTTAGCCCTGAAAGGCCCTATATATTATCATTAGTTGTGAGTGGCATGGAAGCTTCTAATGTGTCCCCTAAGGGTTGACATTGTTCTTGTATCTCTTCCCTATTCCTTTACACACACTCCCACGCACTTACTTGGTGGTGGGAATCCACAAGCCGACAGAGTGGGCCCAAAGCCTACGCCTTAACCCCCACGACCATCGTCCCACTAAGTTGTAAGTGTAGAATGTATACAACCATTGATCTGTGCAATAAAAAAGGGCACTTCACCGTTATCGATAGAATAGACAAACTACCTAGCGATGGGACAAAGTTACAGCAACATAATATGAAGTGACATCAAGAGTTCGTCACCCGGAATATAGGGTAAGTGTGGGTATTACCGTCGATGCTCCTATTATTGCGGTGTCAGAGATAAATAATTATTTCTAATGTTTTGAATGTATATAATGCTTTGAAACAATTCAGAACATTATTATGTGATATATTTTTAATCATTATCAATAAATCAACTGCAGTTACTATGTTTTTAACTAATTTCTTGCAATTTGAATCTCCTATTACTTCGTATTTGGCACACGACTTGCCTTGTTGCATGTTTTACCGCGGCTTTTCAGACGTCAACAGGCGCTATATCATAACCTCAAAACTAACCTTACTTAGTCGCCCGTGCGATAATGCCTGTCAGTGTCTCAGTGTGTCTTTCATCTCGGTGATTTTTAATCCATGTTAACAAAAATATAAAACATAATTACAAGCTTTAAATCTCCTAAATTATTGGTAACTTCACTTGAAATCAAATAGCTGTATTACCAGCGCAGTAATTGGGTTACCGCGGTAGTTGGCGCGCGGTAATTCATGCAGCCCGCGGCAATATCTACATGGAACCTTTTTTTTAGATTCGCATTTTTCTCGTAAATCTAATTTCTTTTCACGTTTTAACGACTGAATTCTATTGATTAAATATCAAATATTGCTTTACGAATTAATGCGTAACGAATTTCCCATTCAAACACTTGTTTTTCATCTTCAAAAGTCGTCTTGATTTTTTTCCCGCTGTAATACGCACACTTACCCTATCCAACATTTGCGGAAACTCATTTTTTCATTATTTTGTGTACAAAAACTTTTTATTTTATTTTCAATTGACTGCAAAATCTATATTATTTATACTTTTATGTAATAAATAATAATTATACCATTTAGCTATTAATTATTTTTATCAAAATAGACGATCCGTCTAGAAACTAGTCGATCCGAGCGTTACAGCCCACTCTAGCCACTAAACAGTCAGCCTGTAGCGCGCCATTGTCGACTCAAAGCGGACTAGACAGAAACAGTACAGCGCCACGAAATTTTTCCACACGGGTGTAAGCAAATGCACAATTTAGCTTTTTTACCTCAAAGTAACGATTCTCCACACATTTAGTTACATTGAACCAGTATTTAACACATTATTAAATTTTTATAAACTTGTATTATTAGAAAATATTATTTAATCAGACAGTTTGAATTAAGCACTGCGTTATTTCTGCTTCCATTTTGTGGAAAAATGGCTTGTCCCTTTTGAAAAATGATTAGTGGATTGCAATATTCAGCAGACACTCCCTAGAAGGCCCTTGTGATCCTAATATTTATAATATTATTGTTTATAATGAATTTTTAAAACGATTAGAGAAATGGTTAAATACTGGTTCTATATATAACTAAATGTTATGCAGAACGTATTTAGAAATAATTTTATGTGCAGAAACGGTACTTTTATGGTGAAAAAGGGCTAAATTGTGAATTTTTTTATAATAAATATTCATAAAAATAATTAAAGTTATTGAATTCTGGTTTATTATGACTAATAATCACGCAATATGAGTTTATTCATACTTTTTGCAACAAAAACTGTTCTTATATGAAGAAAAATGGCTACATTATGCATTTGTTTGCAATAAATATTTAAATAATATGTTATGTATTATTATGTCACGCGTTTTTCCATATGCTTAAACAGTATACACGCAAGTCACGCTAAAATGAAACATCCCCACCCCCCTTATACCAAAAGAGTGACGTCATATACTCATATGTAAACGATCTCTATTTCGTTTTGAATGAAAACTATTCAGAATCTGTCCAGCAATTATTTTGCGTGAATAAATACTGTTTACGCGATAAAAATTATCGATATATGGTGTTTATTTGCGAAATTTTTTTTATTAATAATATCTTATAAACAATTGCCCAATGGCAGCTAAAAACCCGTACGAGAGCTAGAAACTTTCAAAAAAAAATTCTCGAAAATAAAAAGACAATCTTTTATGTTTCAATGTCAACTTAAGAAAGCCTTTAAATATTATTATTTAAATAAAAAAAAATTCAATTGGAAATCAGCTTCAAGTTGCAAAACAATAATTAAACATTTTTTTCAAGTAAACGAATAAAAATGTATAATTTGTCAATATTTTATTTCTTCTTTTTTGAAAAATCGATCTTTTTTGCGTAAGCCCTATAGCTCACATTTTTTTAATCAACATTGACACACGTCAAGTGCGAGTTCATTATTCTAGTCACACGTGCACCTTTTCCCGTTTTCCCCCATGAAGGGAGACCAATAGACTATAGAGCGACATGAATATTTTACTGCAAGATAAAAGTTCCCTTAGCAGTTAACTTTGACCTAGAAACTCGAAATAAATCAACGACGGTTGGGGGAGTCACTTCGAAAGACAATGCATGACATGCAATAAGAATAAAATATTGTAACGTAACATTCAAAGTTAACTTGAAAAATCTGACTAAATAATGAAATGATGCATATAATTCTAAGGTAGTAACGGAATGTATCAACAGCCATAATAAATAAATAGTGAATATACACAAAAGGAATTTTTACTTTATTCTCTATAACTGAGTTTTTGTATGCTCACTGAAAATTGCAACAATTATATATTTATCTACCTGATTATAGTACAGTAAGAAATAAGGGTGCATAAGCAGCATTTAAAAGTATAAAATATTTATTCTCTAAATACCCTTATATGATTCTATAATATCTAAATAACATTAATTGAATAGTACTTTTCAAACATGATTGCAATCAGGATAGCCAATAAGAGTTATAAGCATTGCCCAAGTTTCTAATCATAAAAGAGTGTTTAAAAAAATGTAATTATAGCATTTTTCAATGGTTAACATACAATTATTAAGATACAATGTGCAGAATTGCTGATACAAAGATATACTAATGATATGAATAATTTTATGATTTAGAAGTGCACGTGATGCACGGCAATCGCATGCGGCTTTATAAAAACGATTCATTAATCATTTACAATAAAATAAAGTTTAAACGATCTCTTTTCATTGTAATGATTTTAAACGAACCTGCGTCAGGTGGTAGTGCAGCGTCGCTCTTATCAAAGCCTAAGAATAATATGAAAAAATGACTGATTCCGAAACAAGTTGTTACCGCGATGTAAACAACACTGTAAAGCATCGCGGTTCGCGCGCTCTGCTATACTAAGCAGTAAGCACCCACTGCCTAACGATGAGTTACCTCCCACCCTAGAATCACAATAACGTGATGATAACGTGGTGGGGATTCAGTATCGTACCTAAACGAAATTAGACCCATCTGCTACATACTAAACGTTCATTATTGAATTAAACAGCAAATATCATAAAATTATCAATACCTCTACATATGAAGTGATTGTTAAATTTGTTTTTATTTTAGACTGAAAAGGAACTTTATTTACTCAAGGTTCTATCGACCTTAAGAAACACATTCTCATCCAGATACTCGCGCTTCGCGCTCGATATTTGGTTTAAAAATCATTTGAACCTTGCGTTCTTTGCTCGGTTCTGTGCACCGTATGATAGAAACAAAAAAGTTTGAGCGCGGTTTGGTTGTCGCGCTTCGCGCTCCGAAATACATTGATCGCACACTTTGCGCTTCGTGTTATATGTTCTTCATATACAAATTACTAAATTTGTATTTGATTTCAAATGCAGAATAATGATATAATTTAGGCGACAAATTGTATTAGTTAAAATGTTATTTTACCTTGTACCGTTTTTCAAAAAAGTTAATTTTTTTTCATTTTGAATATATTCTTATAACAAAAACTGATGAAAAGTTTTTAAATCTTTTTTGAATGCACAATTTTTGTTCATTCATCTGTTTTCGTACCTTGCATTGTTTTTCCAAAAATTTGATTTTTTTTTACTGTCAATGTTATTTTCACGAATAATACAAAAACTACGCATCCTACATCAGAACATGATTTTTAACAAATTTGTACCTCTTTTTTAAATGCACAAATTTTGTTTCCATCATTTTTTTCACAGCTTGTGTTATTCGTCTAAAAATTTAATTTTTTTATTCTCAATGCTGTTTTTTACGAATAAAACAAAAACTACTTGTCATATCAAAAAGTAAATGATAACAAATTTGTTAGTCTTTTTCAGGCGCACAATTTTGGTCCAATCATCTTTTGTCCTATCTTGCATAGTTTGACCGCAAAATGGAATTTTTGATTGTTTAATATTTTTTCTCTGATCAAAATTTGAATTTTTGATTTTTCAAAAAATTCAAGAAGCTCTTATGAAAATATTGTAGGGTGTTCAAAAAGCAACGTTTTTCTCTTCTTGGCTTTTTTCATATCGTGCGTTTTTCGGCTTGAAATGTTCATTTTTGTTTGTTTTTGGGAATTTTGAAAATTTTGAAAATCCGGTTATTTTTTTGTTTCATCAGAAAAAGTCATGAGGATATTTTGCTCGTCTTTTTGTGTACTACTAATAACCGTACATAGAATTTTCAAATCTTCAAAAAAAGTGGTCTCAACAATTTTCAAAATGTGCTCACTTTTTGAATTTTCATCCAAAATAGCTGGTTAACGAACTCGTTCTTTCTTTTCAGGCTATAAAAAAAGTGTGCCAAAGCACAATCCAATCTGATCTATATTTCGAAAGTTATCGTGCCTACACGATACTACAGACAGACGAACGAACAGACAGACATCCAGACAGACACCTTCGTAAAAATTGTTTTTTCTGACTCAGGAGGTCTTAAAACGTGGAGATTTGATGAAAAACGACAATGTCAAATTTTACATAAAACTAATACCTTCTCATTACAATGAGAATGTAAAAATCGCTATTATTCAAGGCCTACTCCCAAAGCCGGCGCGTAATACGGTGCAATGTGAGCGGGGCATAAGGGCGGCCAAGTTTGGCTCTTAGTTGGGGGCGGCCAAACTGCACTGAATATAAGCGGCACCAACGAGGGTTTGGTCACGGGGGTGAAGCCAGCATAGGAACTTCCGGTAGCAAATCTGGCTTTCGGCCCAGTTCGATCTGGGGTCCTTTCTATGGAATTTAGAAATATTCAGTTTGCGAAAATGTAGTGAACTTTGAAATATCATGATTGAAAACGCTGAAAATTGACGCAATTTTTACCCAAATTCTTAGACTTATCAATAAACATAATCGTGAAATCTTAACGATAATTTTCCAATTAACTCGAAAAGAATCACCTGTAAAATCAAGTGCCTTGTACCAGGTCTCACGACTTTCGAATTTGCTATGCCGTTTGTGAGAAATGTAACATCACCTCTCAATTGGGCCGTGTTACTGTTTTATTAGGGTTTTTTTTACTACGAGAACTTTCACAATACTTTTTCAAATCCACAACAAAATGAAAAGCAATCATACAGTGATTTGTGTCGAATAAAAACCCGTGCTCAGAATCTTTGTTTATTGTTTTTTAAAACAATTTTTATCAAATTCCATTCACCAATAATGTTGTCAATCATTTGTAAAGACTATTATTGATGTTATTGTTAACTTCAATTGTTGTATGCAATGATATCAATAAACGGTATGGCACATTATTGACAACATTATTAAGTACAATATTTAAAATTTGAATATCCTGCCCGCACGGCCTCTTGCGATTTTAGTTCCCCCAGTTCTCACATGAGCGCACGTCTCGCTCCATAAGCGGCTATATTGGAAGTATTTGTTTCCAATTTTTACCACGAGGCTTCACCCCCGTGGGTTTGGTCATTAACAGGTGACTAATCTCTAAACGCAATGAAATTTCTAAGTGGGCCTTTGATCGTGCCTTTGTCTTCTGGGATTTTCCCCTTGATTTTCCCTGAATTTTCGTCTGGAACCCATTTCTTTCCAGTAATAGATTATTTCTAGGTTCAGTAATATTTAAAAGTAGACTTTACGATGGCCACTATAAATTTATATATATATATATATATATATGTGTGTGTGTGTGTGTGTGTGTGTGTGTTTTACGGCTAAAGTCCAAAATCTGGCTAATACTAGGTTTAGCCGGCTAAAGCTAGTTCTATCCAACGATTTTGGATAAAGTTGATTTGAAACATAAAATAATAGTAATATCGGGCTTTATCCGGATAAACTTAGCATTAGCCAAACGTCTCTGGATAAAGCTGGAGTTATAATGAAAATAAACTTTTACATATACAAATACATGTATTTTCGTCACGTACAATTTTGGGATTCATAGATACATTTTAAAGTATATTTTTATGATATAATGTTGATTTGAAAAAAGTAAACAGTATTATTTGTTGACGCAAGACATGCTGTGATGACATTTTGTGGATTTTTGTTGTTTTTTTTTACATGAAACACAAAACCATGTCCTAATGTGAGCATCATATAGGACATCGAACATTTCGTCATTTTAAAAATAATACTTTAATTTGTTTCACCTGTAATTATGAAATTCAATATAATTTCATAAAATTTAATACATTTCAAGTAGACTTTGAACTTTTTTCATGTGCTTAAGTAATCACCTTTATCCAAAGGAACAATTAGTTTTTCTACACCTCCAACAATGAAAACATCAAATCGCTTTAATCGTCGACGCTGCATCGTTGTCAAACTTTTGGCTTCTTTCGCACTTTTAATATCTTTCAAATAAGTGTTATACTGCTCTTCGTTTATGCAAAAACTATTTGCGTCTTTTTACATCAACAATTCAACAAACTTTTCATTGAACTTATTTTTAAAACTTTTTTCCTGATCAACCAACATTTTCACACACACGGAAAAAATAAGTCTTGGAACATTTCGTAGATTAGTGCTAGACTTCAGGACGGGCCATCATTTTAATGAAGTCTCGTATACTTTCTATAAAGTGGTCATACATTTTCATGGAAAAATAAAGAAAAGTCATGGAAGTTTTCAAGCGCAGTCAAGAAACAACAGGCTTGGAATTCTTATAAGACAGTCTACAATAAAAAATATATACAGTCATGAAGTGGCTATAAAATAACTTCATATTTGCAAAGACTTGAATTGAATAAGTGCGTCATTCAAAAACTAAGAACTAGAATACAAGTCAGAAAAACAGTCCATGACTGTCTGCGAGAA